>RPOG01002642.1:0-85758 GCA_008086565.1 Thalassoma bifasciatum | reverse complement strand
GTCAATTAATGAGTGTTGTTTTTCTTCCTGCAGCTGAGAAAGCCTCTGGTGGAGAAGTTACGCAGAGAGCGCATCAACAGCAGCATCCAGCAGCTCAAGTCTCTCCTGGCTCCAGAGTTCCTCAAACAGCAGCCAGACTCCAAGCTGGAGAAAGCAGACATCCTGGAGATGACTGTCTGTGTCCTCACACACACACTCAGGCAGCAGCAGCAGAAAGAAGAAGAAGAAGAAGCAGTGAAGTGGTCAGCTGTCTCTCAGGGATTCTCCAGGTGTGTCCAGGAGGCCGCTCACTTCCTGTCCATGGAGCAGGTGAAGGTGACGTCCCAGAGGAGACTGATGAACCACTTCAACAAGCTGCAGTTTTCCTCTGAGAAGAAGCAGAGAGAGGCTGACTTCTCTCCTCTGAGCAAAGAGAAGAGTCCAGGCAGCAGCGCCCCCTGGAGGCCGTGGTAGACTCCTACAGACTGGAGTTAAACCAGACAAACTCACACATTCACCACATTGGTCAAAGATTTCTGGACTGAAAATCTTCTCCTGCATGTTGCAGGAAACAAATCTGATTGATTTGTGATTTCAAAGACTTTATTTATGGTCTTTTTTTTAATCTGATGATCAAAGTGATCAGAAACTCTGAGCTGATCTTTTTATGACGTGTTGTCATTGAGGGTTTATCTCTGATTTATCAAACTGATCTGCTCTAAGATCAAACTGCTTTACTTCAGTCTGAAGGTTTTTTCTTACAGTCACGGTTTTTGACTTTGAAACTTTTTTTTAATTTATTTCTGTTTCTGCAGAAAAACGAGTTTTGTGACTTTTCCTTGAACGCGAGAACATTCCATGAACTGATCTGTTTTAAGATCCTAAAATTATCCTTTTATTTTGAAAGGTTTTCTGAATGTCACAGTTTTTGTGACCTCCTGTTTAGATTAATGATCTGAAATGTGATTGTTAACTTTAAAATGATCAAATTGTCCATAAAATGGATGTTGCTCTGATATATTTACCCTCAACATTGATCTGTTTAAAGATCTACATGTCAAACTTTTATTCTGAAAGGATACGATTATTGTCACTGTTTCAAATTGACACGTTTTTTTCTAAAAGTCACAGTTTTCTTGTGATTATTTCTGAATTATTGTTGTATCAACAAAGAGTTGATGACTGTCTGGAGGCTGATGAAGAAAATTTAAGGAAAAAACAAAACTTTAAATCATGCATGTTGCATGATCCAGATATGATTGTGTTTACAATCAACTTTTCTAAAGCCTCTTTACTGTTTTCTAAAACTACCTGTGGATTTTTGTTTGACATGAACAAGTGCTGTTCTGTTTTCTTCTTATTGATCATAATGATCACATGATTTATCCTCTTTCTGGATTTAATTTCCTGAATTGTTCCAAACTTTGTGAAGTTTATTGCTAATGTTTTAATTTTTCATCCTGACAATCATTTACATTAAGTGATGAGTCAAATTAAGAGAAACAAAACTTTAATTCATGCATGTTGCATGATGCTGATATGATAGCTTTTTTCTATCAACTTATTAATGTTTCCTGAAACTTCCTGTGGATTTTTGTTTCACATGTATAAGTTTTGTTCTCACTCCTGTGACATTTGTTTTCTTCTTATTGATCATAATGATCACATGATTTTTCCTCT
The DNA here is from genome assembly GCA_008086565.1 of Thalassoma bifasciatum. Classification (NCBI taxonomy): domain Eukaryota; kingdom Metazoa; phylum Chordata; class Actinopteri; order Labriformes; family Labridae; genus Thalassoma; species Thalassoma bifasciatum. The sequence continues at coordinate 84,099 of RPOG01002642.1, read as the reverse complement.
TTCTGGATTTTATTTTCTGGATTATTCCAAACTTTTTTAAGTTTATTGTTGATGTTTTAATTTTGCATCCTGACAATCATTTCTATGAAGTGATGAGTCTGAAGTCTGTGATCTGTTGTACGATCAGTTCTTCTTCATTTTTCTGTCTCTCTAAGAGCAGACGTGTTGATCCTGAGCTCTGAAGCTCTGAAGCTCTGAACCTTTGTCTCTTGTAGAGACGTTTGTTCCTTTACTCTCTCTCTGAGTTCAGTGTGTTGTAGAAAAATCTACAACTTGTTGTTGTGATGCATCATCACCTCTTTGTTTCTGTGAAATAAAATCTTGTTAAATGCAAATTTATGTTCTCACGTGTCTGTTTCTAACTGTAAAATGAAAAAAGTCTCATCTTTAGTGAACGACAGCATCAAACCTGCAGCTTTGATTTTAGAGCTGAGATATAGTTCAACTACAATGATCTGAATTCAGGAGATTTAATGACGTCACATCGTTTACAGATGAAGAAAATTCAGACATCTTAAAGACACATTTTTGGACTGAAGTACTTTGGTTTTCTTCAATGATAACGTATCATAAACAGGGTTTCTTCTCTAAGTGTTGCTAATTTGATGAATAATAGGACACACTTCTATTGTTGCTGCAGTGAAAGGACAGAGTGTGGGAAAGCAGAGGAGACTCACTCACAGAGCAACCAGGGACAATAGATCCTGACCTTTGACCTGAGGGGAACCAGATTAAACACAGAGACCCTGACTCTCACAGAGACGCACGTCCCAACACGTTCAGGAAACTTCACCTCAACTCTGACTTATTTTATTTATAAGAGTCTGAGAGTTTGATCATCAGACATTTCACCTGTGTTTACATCTTCAGTGCAGTTTGTGTTTGTAAAAATAAAACCTTCAACACAAACAGAGGTCAGTTAGTTATTGGATAAAATTCACCTGATAGAGAGTTTAAAAGTTTACAGTTTTTACACCTGAAGAGTCACAGACTGTAAGTTTTGATAGTTTTGCTTTAAAATGTTACCTATGTCATGCAAATTTACCACTTTGTCCTTCTTAAATAAGCTGGGTTTGAAAGGTTTGTCACTTAAAAAAAAAAAAAAAAAGTACCTCTTTTTTGCGGCTATCTTTGCCACTTTCTTTCTCAAAATGGCAGTTTTTTTCCCATAAATTAGCCACATTTTTTCCTCACAATTTGCAAAATGCCTTGCAAGTTTTCTGCTTTTTTACCTCATAAAACAATTGTTTTGATTCTCAAAACACGCCACCTTTCACTGAACAAAAGCTTGGTTTTTTTATCCATTAACTTGTCTGTATCTCCTCACATATTTGTATTATTTTCCTCCCTAACTGTCTACTTTTTCCCATTAAAATGAACCACTTTAATTCCTACAAATGAATCAATTTACCCTCACAAGTTTTTAACTTCTTTTATTAATTTGGCTTTGTTTAGTCTCAAAAATATATCACTTTTTCAGACAAATTTGCCTCCTCTTTGGGAACATCTGTACCATTTTCCTTTTCACTAAAACAAGACTTTTTCATATAACTTTGCAATTTTTTCCTCACAGATTCTGTTTCTTGTGTCTCCCAATTTTAATACTGCAACACTCCAAAGTTTCTTCTTTTATCTTAAAGTGTGTCAATGTTACCCCAACAAACTTTCCATGTATTTTTTGTTTGTATAAACGTGTCTTTTTACTTTTCCTCACAACATTTTAACTTTTTTCTAACACATATTTGTCTCACAAAAGCAGAACAGCTTTAAAAAAATCCACACTTAAATTTCACTTTCACTCATGATCCTGAATTTGACTTTTAGAGAAGTCCCTCACCCTCCAAAAGAAAACATTCACATGACTGAAAACTGCACTGAAACTAGAACCTAAGGAGAATAGATGTTAAATGATGATAGGATTCATATCAGAGAGCAGATTTATGGTTCCAGTCTCTAAAGCTGATCCCTCTTTTTAATCTGGTTCCCCTCAGGTCAAAGGTCAGGATCTATTGTCCCTGGTTGCTCTGTGAGTGAGTCTCCTCTGCTTTCCCACACTCTGTCCTTTCACTGCAGCAACAATAGAAGTGTGTCCTATTATTCATCAAATTAGCAACACTTAGAGAGAAGACCCTGTTAATGATACGTCCTTAGTGAGGAAAATTGACCAAAGTACTTCAGTACAAAAAGTCTCTTTAAGATGTGTGAGTTTCCTTCATCTGTTAAAGATGTGACGTCATTAAATCTCCTGAATTCAGATCATTTTAGTTGAACTATATCTCAGCTCTGAAGTAAAAGCTGCAGGTTTGATGCTGTCGTTCACTAAAGATGAGACTTTTTACATTATACAGTTAGAAACAGACACGTGAGAACATAAATTTGCATTCAACAAGATTTTATTTCACAGAAACAAAGAGGTGATGATGCATCACAACAACAAGTTGTAGATTTTTCTACAACACACTGAACTCAGAGAGAGAGTAAAGGAACAAACGTCTCTACAAGAGACAAAGGTTCAGAGCTTCAGAGCTTCAGAGCTCAGGATCAACACGTCTGCTCTTAGAGAGACAGAAAAATGAAGAAGAACTGATCTTACAACAGATCACAGACTTCAGACTCATCACTTCATAGAAATGATTGTCAGGATGCAAAATTAAAACATCAACAATAAACTTCAAAAAGTTTGGAATAATCCAGAAAATAAAATCCAGAAAGAGGAAAAATCATCTGATCATTATGATCAATAAGAAGAAAACAAATGTCACAGGAGTGAGAACAAAACTTATACATGTGAAACAAAAATCCACAGGAAGTTTCAGGAAACATTAATAAGTTGATAGAAAAAAGCTATCATATCAGCATCATGCAACATGCATGAATTAAAGTTTTGTTTCTCTTAATTTGACTCATCACTTAATGTAAATGATTGTCAGGATGAAAAATAAAAACATTAGCAATAAACTTCACAAAGTTTGGAACAATTCGGGAAATTAAATCCAGAAAGAGGATAAATCATGTGATCATTATGATCAATAAGAAGAAAACAGAACAGCACTTATTCATGTGAAACAAAAATCCACAGGTAGTTTTAGAAAACGGTAAAGAGGCTTTAGAAAAGTTGATTGTAAACACAATCATATCTGGATCATGCAACATGCATGATTTAAAGTTTTGTTTTTTCCTTAAATTTTCTTCATCAGCCTCCAGACAGTCATCAACTCTTTGTTGATACAACAATAATTCAGAAATAATCACAAGGAAACTGTGACTTTAAGAAAAAACCATGTCAATTTATAACAGTGACAATAATTGTATCCTTTCAGAATAAAAGTTTGACATGTAGATCTTTAAACAGATCAATGTTGAGGGTAAATATATCAGAGCAACATCCATATTATGGACAATTTGATCATTTTAAAGTTAACAATCACATTTCAGATCATTAATCTAAACAGGAGGTCACAAAAAACTGTGACATTCAGAAAACCTTTCAAAATAAAAGGATAATTTTAGGATCTTAAAACAGATCAGTTCATGGAATGTTCTCGTGTTAAAGGAAAAGTCACAAAACTCATTTTTCTGCAGAAACAGAAATAAATAAAAATAAGTTTCAAAGTCAAAAACTGTGACTTTAAGAAAAAATCTTAAGACTGAAGTAAAGCAGTTTGATCTTAGAACAGATCAGTTTGATAAATCAGAGATAAAACCTCAATGACAACACGTCATAAAAAGATCAGCTCAGAGTTTCTGATCACTTTGATCATCAGATTAAAAAAAAGACCATAAATAAAGTCTTTGAAATCACAAATCAATCAGATTTGTTTCCTGCAACATGCAGGAGAAGATTTTCAGTCCAGAAATCTTTGACCAATGTGGTGAATGTGTGAGTTTGTCTGGTTTAACTCCAGTCTGTAGGAGTCTACCACGGCCTCCAGGGGGCGCTGCTGCCTGGACTCTTCTCTTTGCTCAGAGGAGAGAAGTCAGCCTCTCTCAGCTTCTTCTCAGAGGAAAAGTGCAGCTTGTTGAAGTGGTTCATCAGTCTCCTCTGGGACGTCACCTTCACCTGCTCCATGGACAGGAAGTGAGCGGCCTCCTGGACACACCTGGAGAATCCCTGAGAGACAGCTGACCACTTCACTGCTTCTTCTTCTTCTTCTTCTTTCTGCTGCTGCTGCTGCTTGAGTGTGTGTGTGAGGACACAGACAGTCATCTCCAGGATGTCTGCTTTCTCCAGCTTGGAGTCTGGCTGCTGTTTGAGGAACTCTGGAGCCAGGAGAGACTTGAGCTGCTGGATGCTGCTGTTGATGCGCTCTCTGCGTAACTTCTCCACCAGAGGCTTTCTCAGCTGCAGGAGGAAAAACAACACTCATTAATTGACTTATTCCAGAAAGAAGGTTGAGGCTTTGAAAGTGCAGAGTCTTTAAATGTGGAGAGCTGAAGTCTTGTTGATGGTGTTGAATTTACCTTGTGAGTCAGAGTCAGATGCTCCTGAGAGTGTCTCATTGCTGCAGTGATTGTAGGAGCCATGTCTGGATGTGTGTAGAGCTTTAGAGGTCTCTGTAGAGAGAATCTGATCTCTGCTGGCTTCAGCCCTCCTATTTATACTCACACATCTCCATATGAATGTGTGGGTTTGGGTCTTGCTGGACTTTCTCACACTCTCAGCCAATCACAGAGCAGCTGGAGACAATACGGCGTGTGGAGCGGCAACATGCTGAATGCTGTTAATGCCTGAGGGACAATGGTTAGATCTCAGGGGAACAGGTGGAGGACACACACACTCACAGACGTGTGTGTGTGTGTTGGTGTGGATGTGGGAAAGTGCTGACCCTGGAGCATCAATCACTCTGAATGAACACACTTTAGAAACTGATGGTTAAAGTTATTCATGGTATGAAACCAAGTAATGAAACAACCTGAATTAAAAGTTGTATTTTCCAACTTCTTTTTTGGGCTTCAACCTCATTTTTGCAGCTGAAATTTTGATCTAAATTTACTTAAAGAACAAGAACAACATCTAAGTCAAATTTATTGGAAAAACTTTTCATTCTCAAACTTTATTCCCTCACACTTATGCAATTTATCTGGTAATTTTGACCTTTCAGACTCCTTTATTTTAGATTTTTTAACCCATGATTATGCATTTTAATCTCTTACATTTGACATTCTTTCCATACTTTTTGAGAGGAAGGAGAAAACTTGTGAATAAAATGTGATAAATGTATCAGGTAAAATGTGGAGAACCTTAAAGAGTGAGGCATCAAATTTAAGAGGTATATTATAAATGAAGTGACACATTTATGAGGATAAAATGGGCAAATTTAAAAGTAAAATTGCAAATCTGTGAGAATAAACCTGACAGATATATATGGAAAGTTTTTAAGAATATAAGCAGCTAATCTATGAGCAAAAAAGTGACAAATGTGTCAAAAATAAAAGTTAGAATTTGGTTTGGAGGTCGTATCAGGTTTTAAGGTTGTTTGTTAATTTATTGATTTAACTTCAATGTGTTTATTTGCAGCAGCCTATTAGGATCAATCTAAAAAGAAATAGACAGAAAAGGAGAAGTATTACAAAATAAAAGCATCAAATTTGTGGGATTAAAGTGACACATTAGTGCATGAAAGTGTGGCAGTTTGGAAAAAAAATAACAAATTTGTGAGAATTAAAGAAAATAATTTAAGAAGAACAAGTTGGAGAGGAAAAGAATGAATCTGTTGGGAAAAAAGACAAGTTTATTGGGAAAGAAATGGCAAATCTGAACCTGTGAAAGTGGAAAACTTAATTGGAAAGAACTTCTTCAGTCTCAAACTTTTTTTCTTAAAAGTTATAGGTGTTTATAGACACTCATAACTGTTTATGTGTGTGTTAAATCCGTGTGTGATCAAAGTAAATTGATGTTGGAGCAGCCGTCCAGTACGTCTCAGTACACTGTGCACAGAACAAACACGACACTCATTCTTCGACTCGAGAGAAAGGGTGTGACTGAGGGACATGCGACTCGAGTAACTAGGTGTTTCTCTGAGGACACCGTCTACGACGGAGACACAGAGACACAGACTGATCACCAACCATCTGGAGGGAAAGCACGCCATTGGCTGACTCTCAAAGCCTCAAAAAGTCCAATTTCTCCTCAGAAGTTTTTCCCCTTTAACTGAAGTATCATAATTTCTATCCTTCATTTTCAGACTCTTTCTCCTCTTGTGGTGTCTTTCTTTATCTGACGTCATGTAAATCTTGATTTCAGTTCCTCACTTGAGGTTTTTGGATGTAAGGGAGTCCCTCGTCGACAAAGTACTTCACACGGTTTAGGGAAACCCCTTAGTGTGCGACGACCACCCTATTTACAGTAAATCTGAATTGAGACGGGAGGTCTCGAAAGGGTGTGACGCAGGTAATCTCCTCTTTTCCGGACAGTTCCCTCTGCAGGTGGACTTTCTTTTTCTGGATGCTGAGGGTAAGAATTAAAGCGCTGAACTTTGGGATGAGGTGTTAGAAAAAAAAGTTCACTTCAGTCATAAAACTGGATGTTATCTCATGATTATCATGATTGTGAGTCTCAGATAAAGAAAGTTAACGGAACATGAGAAGAACAAATGAAAAAGTGTTGAAGAATATCTGATCTGGTTGAAGTCGACTCTTCCAGCACGAGGACGCGGGAACAAAAATAAAGTCAGTCACACACTTTTAATACCTGCAGTGAAATAATTCAGTCCTGAAGTTTTTATTTCTTTGCATTTCTGATTCAAAGGCAGCAGAGAAATAAAAGTTCAAGAGTTTCTGCTTTTCCAGGCTCAGGTGCTTCATTAAAACATCATGTTCTCTCAGTCATTTCTGAATCACACGTGTAAATAAAGTCAAAGAAAACACAAGTTTGAGTTGAGGTGAAGTTTCCTGAACGTGTTGGGACGTGTGTCTCTGTGAGAGTCAGGGTCTCTGTGTTTAATCTGGTTCCCCTCAGGTCAAAGGTCAGGATCTATTGTCCCTGGTTGCTCTGTGAGTGAGTCTCCTCTGCTTTCCCACACTCTGTCCTTTCACTGCAGCAACAATAGAAGTGTGTCCTATTATTCATCTGATTACAGATCACACACAACGACTGACGACTTCAATGAGGGAGACACTCAACATTTAACAGCAGCTGAAATACCAGGAGTGGAGAATTTCTCCTATTTAATGATAAACTAACTCTGTATAATAAATTATAATGATAATATCTACAGTGATGTAGCATCTTTAAAAACAGGATCATAAAGTGGTTTGATGGACAGGAAACACGACACAATGTCTGATATAAACTGTAGATTTAGTTTGTTTTGATTCTGTGTGTGATTTAATAATCCTGATTTTGTTTGTTGATTAATTTTTGTATCACCTGTCAAATGATTCAATATGTAAAGAAAAGAAGGAGAAGTGACACAAAAGACATCAAAACTAAAGATTTACACTTTGAATATTTTTATTCAGTGAAGCTCAAAGAGCCCAAAGGTGATGATACATCACAACAATAACAGCTCGTAGATTTTTACGAGACACACTGTACTCACAGAGAGTGAAGGAACAACTGTCTTTATAAAAGACTTTACACTAAACCTGAGGACACAGGTAACAACTGTTATTACAATATTCCACACAAATGGAACAGAGATCAGACTTTTACAACAAAGAAAAAGAAGTGAACAATCATCTTAAAACAGATAAAACATCTCTTCATATTCAGTCACATAAAGCGTGTGACAGTGACAATAATCGTATCCTTTCAGAATAAAAGTTTGACATGTAGATCTTTAAACCGATCAATTTTAAGGGTAAATATATCAGAGCAACATCCATAATATGGACAATTTAATCATTTCAAAGTTAACAATCACATTTCAGATCATTAATCTAAACAGGAGGTCACAAAAAACTGTGACACTGAGAAAACCTTTCAAAATAAAAGGGTAACATTAAGATCTTAAAACAGATCGCTTCAAAGCATCAACATGATAGAGAGATGTACATGATTGTACAGTATAAAAGAGTTATGATTGATGATACAATCAGATTTAAATCATGCAACATGCATGAAAAGATGTTCACGAGTGAAAAATGTCACTCAGTTGTCTTCAAAAACAGAAGAAAATAAAAGAAATGTCAAAGTCAAAAACTGTGACTTTAAGAAAAACTTCAGACTGAAGTAAAGCAGTTTGATCTTAGAACAGATCAGTTTGATAAATCAGAGATAAACCCTCAATGACAACACGTCATAAAAAGATCAGCTCAGAGTTTCTGATCACTTTGATCAAATAAAACATTTCTGAATAGAAATGAAACTTTTCTCCTTGAGATTTTCAGTCCAGAAATCTTTGACCAATGTGGTGAATGTGTGAGTTTGTCTGGTTTAACTCCAGTCTGTAGGAGTCTACCACGGCCTCCAGGGGGCGCTGCTGCCTGGACTCTTCTCTTTGCTGATGCTGGTCTGGACTGTGGAGCTCAGAGGAGAGAAGTCAGCTTCTTCTTTCTGCTGCTGCTGCTGCTGCTTGAGTGTGTGTGTGAGGACACAGACAGTCATCTCCAGGATGTCTGCTTTCTCCAGCTTGGAGTCTGGCTGCTGTTTGAGGAACTCTGGAGCCAGGAGAGACTTGAGCTGCTGGATGCTGCTGTTGATGCGCTCTCTGCGTAACTTCTCCACCAGAGGCTTTCTCAGCTGCAGGAAGAAAAACAACACTCATTAATTGACTTATTCCAGAAAGAAGGTTGAGGCTTTGAAAGTGCAGAGTCTTTAAATGTGGAGAGCTGAAGTCTTGTTGATGGTGTTGAATTTACCTTGTGAGTCAGAGTCAGATGCTCCTGAGAGTGTCTCATTGCTGCAGTGATTGTAGGAGCCATGTCTGGATGTGTGTAGAGCTGTAGAGGTCTCTGTAGAGAGAATCTGATCTCTGCTGGCTTCAGCCCTCCTATTTATACTCACACATCTCCATATCAATGTGTGGGTTTGGGTCTTGCTGGACTTTCTCACACTCTCANAACTCCAGTCTGTAGGAGTCTACCACGGCCTCCAGGGGGCGCTGCTGCCTGGACTCTTCTCTTTGCTGATGCTGGTCTGGACTGTGGAGCTCAGAGGAGAGAAGTCAGCTTCTTCTTTCTGCTGCTGCTGCTGCTGCTTGAGTGTGTGTGTGAGGACACAGACAGTCATCTCCAGGATGTCTGCTTTCTCCAGCTTGGAGTCTGGCTGCTGTTTGAGGAACTCTGGAGCCAGGAGAGACTTAAGCTGCTGGATGCTGCTGTTGATGCGCTCTCTGCGTAACTTCTCCACCAGAGGCTTTCTCAGCTGCAGGAAGAAAAACAACACTCATTAATTGACTTATTCCAGAAAGAAGGTTGAGGCTTTGAAAGTGCAGAGTCTTTAAATGTGGAGAGCTGAAGTCTTGTTGATGGTGTTGAATTTACCTTGTGAGTCAGAGTCAGATGCTCCTGAGAGTGTCTCATTGCTGCAGTGATTGTAGGAGCCATGTCTGGATGTGTGTAGAGCTGTAGAGGTCTCTGTAGAGAGAATCTGATCTCTGCTGGCTTCAGCCCTCCTATTTATACTCACACATCTCCATATCAATGTGTGGGTTTGAGTCTTGCTGGACTTTCTCACACTCTCAGCCAATCACAGAGCAGCTGGAGACAATACGGCGTGTGGAGCGGCAACATGCTGAATGCTGTTAATGCCTGAGGGACAATGGTTAGACCTCAGGGGAACAGGTGGAGATACACACACACACACACTCACAGAGCTGTGTGTGTGGGAAAGTGCTGACCCTGGAGCATCAATCCCTCTGAATGAACACACTTTAATGCCTTTACATTTGCAGTAAATGTTAGAAATTTCTGGATTAAATCTGATACATTTTGGTTGAAGTGTTTTGAGGATTAAAGGGTGTGATATGACACCTGATTTTGACTCCATCAGTGAAGTTGAGGTTAATCAGCCTGAGTCCAGATGGGCTCTGACAGAGTCATGTGACACGTGTCTTGTTTGTGCTGTGAGTAAGAAGCTGAGCTCTCTTTCCCACACTGACTCCCTGTACGCTGAGCTCATTGATCCACAAAGAGACTCCTGTGGCAGATGCTGCCTCTGTGTCTCTGTGTCTGACATCACCAACCATCTGGAGGGAAAGCACGCCATTGGCTGACTCTGACATAGTGAAAAGTTTGAATCCTCTGGGAAATTTTTCTTAGAAAGTTTCTCTGAATAGAATCACAGTCTGACATCATCAGTTTGGAGTTGGTTTTGTACATTTTTAACTTCCAGTAATGACCCTGACTCATTACGTTAATGATTCATCTCTGCACATGAGGATTTGGGGGGGGGGGTTCTTTGGTGGCAGCTGTTTCATGAAGTGTGCCAAATCCCTTTGGAGATCGACCTCTTTGCTGCTCGTATCGATGTCATTCAGACTGAACTCTGCTCTCCACAGTTTCCCACACTCCTGACTCTCTACAGGTCGACTCACTGATGTCTGGTATGTCGTTGGTATGTTGAGTAATGAATTTTAGAGTCAACCATCTGTAATAATGATATGAGAGTTCAGAACAACACATTTTATCTCCATATCTGCAGAGGAACATACCAATGAAAACCACAACCAACAGATATTATACATCATATCTCAGAAGATCTGCACCAAGAAACACAGAGAACAAGACGTTACACTTGACCAAGGGCGGATCTAGAGAAATATTTATGGGGGGCAAGAGAGGGGCAGTCAAATGTTAAGAGGTGAAAATATGGCAGAGGTCTATGTGCTGGATTAATTTAATATTAAAGTGACCAATTTCTGAAAACCTAAAAAGAGGACCCTCTATGGAAGACGAAAAAGTAGCTTCATAACCCAGATATTTATCTAAAACACTCCCTCTCTATTTGAAGAATAAGTTTTGAACTAAGGCTTATGATTAATGTATCGAAGCCAATTTCTGCCAGTTAAAAACATCAAAATGAAAAACTGGCTTTGTTGAGATTCCTCCTTCTTTTTTTCTGTACTCGTAAAGTCAAAAATTTTTAGATAAAAAGGCAAAATTTCAACTTTTGCCCCCAAATTGTAACAATTTGTCTCAAAAATTTGACTTGTTATCTCAGAATTCTGCCTTCAATATCTCAAAGTTCAGACTTTATCTCAGAATTGTGACTTCAATATCTAAAATTATTGAATTTTATCTAAAAGTTTTACATTTTAAACTCAAATGTGATTCTTTTAGCTCCACATTTCAACCTTTCCACCATAATTTTGCGATTTTGTCTCAAAATTTTGACTTTTGCACTCAAAATGTGATATCTTTTTTAGCGAAGAATTTTGACTTTTCCCCATAATTTTGGCTATACATCTCAAAGTTTTGACATTTAATCCCAGAATTATGACTTTAATATTTTTTCTCAAAATTTTGACCTTGACGCTCAAATGTGATTTTTTTTTTAACACAAAATTTCAAACCTTTCCCCCCATAATTTTGATTATATGTCTCAAAATTTTTAATTTCATCTTAAAATTTTGACTTTTACACATAAAAGGTAAGTTTTTTAGCTCAAAAAGTCAACTTTTGTCCCTTTATTTTAAGTATTTATTGACTATTCAGTTGTCAGAAACTACTAAAATAAGGACCTGAGTGGCCAAATTCCTATAATAAGATGTTAGGCTCTGATATTTAGAGCCTAAATCAGACTGAAAATTTAAATTCAGGGTTTTCTGAAACAGGCTTTTTCTTAGCTGTTATCATCTAATATCTACAGGGATCATTTTAAACTTCCCGACTCTAAAAGCAGTCCTTGTCGTGCCCCCCCCCCCCCTGTTTTCCTCTTCCTAGATTAGATCCTAATTGAGTTCAGCTCTAAAGAGGCTCACGTCTGTTTTCCTCTAATGGAGCGAGTGTGGGAAAACTCTGGAGAGCAGACATGAGTCTGAAGGATTCATGTCCCACCGTCCTCTTAAGGGAATTGGCACACTTCAGGAAACAGTTACAGCCCCCCCTTTACAAACCTCCCCCATCCACCAAACCTCCCTCCTCATGTTGGCAAAGCTGGAATTTCAAGATAGATTTTTTTTTTTCTGTGGTAAGTTCATCCCTGGGAGGTGAAACAGGGAGACAGTGATGATGATGTTGATTTTTATTGATTCTAGTGAAATTTCCTGATGAGGATTCAAACTTTTGACCACGTCAGAGTCAGCCAATGGCGTGCTTTCCCTCCAGATGGTTGGTGATGTCAGACACAGAGACACAGAGACACAGAGGCAGCATCTGCCACAGGAGTCTCTTTGTGGATCAATGAGCTCAGCGTACAGGGAGTCAGTGTGGGAAAGAGAGCTCAGCTTCTTACTCACAGCACAAACAAGACACGTGTCACATGACTCTGCATCTGGACGGCTGCTCCAACATCAATTTCACTTTCATCACACCTGGATTTAACACATATTTAAACAGCTTTAAAGTGTCCACAAGGTCCACAACTTTCAAGAAAACAAGTCTGAGAAAATAAATGTTGAGACTGAAGAAGTTTTTTCCAATTAAGTTTTCTTCTTGCTCTCTCACAGGTTCAGATTTGCCATTTCTTTCCCAATAAACTTGTCATTTTCCTGACAAACTTATTCCCTTTTCCTCTCCTACTTGTTCCTCTTAAATTAGACTCTTTAATTCTAATAAATTTGTTATTTTCTTCCCAAACTTCCACACTTTTATGCAATAATGTGTCACTTTAATCCCACAAATTTGATACTTATATTGTGTAAAACTTCTCTTCTCTGTCTATTTCTTTTTAGATTGACACTAATAGGCTGCTGCAAATAAAAACATTGAAGTAAAATAAATGAATAAACAAACAACCTTAAAACCAGATACAACCTCCAAACCAAATTCTAGCTTTTTTTCTGACACATTTGTCACTTTTTGCTCTTAGATTACCTGCTTTTATTCCTTAAGACTTTCAATGTGTATTTGGCCGGTTTATCCTCACAGTTTTGCAATTTTTGATTTAGATTTATCTCTTTTATCTTCTGTCCTCTTAAATTGGATACCTCATTCTTGAAAGTTCTTTACATTTTTCTTTCCACATTTTATTCACAAGTTTCCTACCAACATACTCACAAATTGGCTTAGTCTTGAAATGTGCAACTTTTCCTCTAAAAGATTTCCCATTTTTGTCCCACAAACTCCTTTTTTTCCTCACTGATTCTAGATTTTTTTCTTCCCAAGTTTTCACATTTCCTTATGAATTAGAAAGGACTGTATAATTCTCACAAATTTGCTGCTTTTTTAGTAATAACTCAGTCAACTTTCCTCACAAAAACACTAGACACTACATATATGCTACAATACTTCTCTTGTTCTGCAGCATTTTCTTTTTAAATTGGCCCCAATAAACACTGAAGGTGAATATATAAACAACCTAAAAATCGAATATAAACCACTAACAGGCTGAAGTGGATTGTGGCACACGCTTCACTCAAACATGAGGAGTGTGAGAAACTCTGGAGGTCCTAGTTTCTGATGATTAACGTCTCCTCCCTCCCTGAGTGGAAGGATAATTCTCCAAAGGGATTTGGCACACTTCAGGAAACAGATGCTTCAACCTCCCACCTCCCACCCACACACATTAAACACTGAACACGTTAAAGTTTGAACAAGTGAAGGCAACAAAAACACATTTATGATTCATCAAAGTGTGTTTGATTTTAGAGTTTGTGTGGCTCAAACTTCTTGATGAACTTTTTCAAACTTCTCCAAACTTCACAGAGACAGAAAAGCCAACGAGGATCTTTCCCTCCAGATGGTTGATGATGTCAGGATCTGTTTCAGATCGCCGCCACAAAAGCTCCATTCAGTCCTTTTGTTGTTCACTGAGCTCAGCAGGCGGCGAGTCGGTGTGGGAAACTGAGAACAGATCTTTACCCAGACCAAGAAAAGGCACTAGGCAAAGGAGTACGGTGGCCCTGAGGGCAATAGGAGTAAACAAATCTTGACTTCATAATTAGAAATCTTAGTGAAATAATTAGAAATCATCACAAATTATTAAGATATCAAGACTAAATATTTAGAAATCTTAAATAAATATTAAGTTTTAGCTAAATATTTAGAATGTAAACTAAATGTTTCAAACAGGTAGCTGAATGTTTAAAAACAGAAAATGTATTTATGACATTTAGATGAAACATTCAGCATTTAAATATAATATTTGACAAACACATTTCACAAATATTTATCTAAATTTGGATAAAAAGTGAGTTTTTAGGGCTAAATGTGGAGAAATGTTGTTATTTTTAGTGTCTGCAACTTTACAATTGGTGCCCCCATAGATAACTATATCAAAATAAAATAAAACAAAAATAAATCATAGACAACAAATAAATTTCACACAGCAAATAAAAAATAAATTCACAGATCACGAGTACATTTCACAAACTTGAATTTATTTTCTTTTGTGATTTATACATATATTTTTGGGGAGATTTTTTCTGAATAATTTTTGTTCTGTAAAGTTTATTTTTCCTCTATGAACGTTTTTTTGTGATTTATGACCTATATTTGTTATGAGAGATGTATTTTTCTTTATTAAAAAATGTTTTGGATTTGGAAAAGTTTTTGCGTTTTGTAAAGTTTACTTGTGTTTTATGAAACTTTATTTCACACTTTTTGGAATATTTATTTCTATTGGCCACTGTGAAGGAAGAATCAACATAAGGACAGCAGCGTAAGAGCTGTGTTTAATGTAAAAATGTCTTTATATGATTTAAAAACTGCGAAACGACGCCCAAAATTTAAAGTGGAGTTACATAATAAAACACTGAAATTGACTTTGATTAGTGGTGAATTGTAAAGTCATTGATTATCAGGCTCCACCTGTTCCCCTGAGATCTGCCCTCACACCAATAAAACCAAACCAAGCGTGAAATCTGTCATTGTCTCCAGCTGCTCTGTGATTGGTTGAGAGTGTGAGAAAGTCCAGCAAGACCCAAACCCACACATTGATATGGAGATGTGTGAGTATAAATAGGAGGGCTGAAGCCAGCAGAGATCAGATTCTCTCTACAGAGACCTCTACAGCTCTACACACATCCAGACATGGCTCCTACAATCACTGCAGCAATGAGACACTCTCAGGAGCATCTGACTCTGACTCACAAGGTAAATTCAACACCATCAACAAGACTTCAGCTCTCCACATTTAAAGACTCGGCACTTTCAAAGTCTCAACCTTCTTTCTGGAATAAGTCAATTAATGAGTGTTGTTTTTCTTTCTGCAGCTGAGAAAGCCTCTGGTGGAGAAGTTACGCAGAGAGCGCATCAACAGCAGCATCGAGCAGCTCAAGTCTCTCCTGGCTCCAGAGTTCCTCAAACAGCAGCCAGACTCCAAGCTGGAGAAAGCAGACATCCTGGAGATGACTGTCTGTGTCCTCACACACACACTCAAGCAGCAGCAGCAGCAGAAAGAAGAAGCTGACTTCTCTCCTCTGAGCTCCACAGTCCAGACCAGCATCAGCAAAGAGAAGAGTCCAGGCAGCAGCGCCCCCTGGAGGCCGTGGTAGACTCCTACAGACTGGAGTTCAACCAGACAAACTCACACATTCACCACATTGGTCGAAGATTTCTGGACTGAAAATCTCAAGGAGAAAAGTTTCATTTCTATTCAGAAATGTTTTATTTGATCAAAGTGATCAGAAACTCTGAGCTGATCTTTTTATGACGTGTTGTCATTGAGGGTTTATCTCTGATTTATCAAACTGATCTGTTCTAAGATCAAACTGCTTTACTTCAGTCTGAAGGTTTTCTTAAAGTCACAGAGTTTGACTTTGACATTTCTTTTATTTTCTTCTGTTTTTGAAGACAACTGAGTGACATTTTTCACTCGTGAACATCTTTTCATGCATGTTGCATGATTTAAATCTGATTGTATTAGCANTCTCAGCTGCAGGAAGAAAAACAACACTCATTAATTGACTTATTCCAGAAAGAAGGTTGAGGCTTTGAAAGTGCAGAGTCTTTAAATGTGGAGAGCTGAAGTCTTGTTGATGGTGTTGAATTTACCTTGTGAGTCAGAGTCAGATGCTCCTGAGAGTGTCTCATTGCTGCAGTGATTGTAGGAGCCATGTCTGGATGTGTGTAGAGCTGTAGAGGTCTCTGTAGAGAGAATCTGATCTCTGCTGGCTTCAGCCCTCCTATTTATACTCACACATCTCCATATCAATGTGTGGGTTTGGGTCTTGCTGGACTTTCTCACACTCTCAGCCAATCACAGAGCAGCTGGAGACAATGACAGATTTCACGCTTGGTTTGGTTTTATTGGTGTGAGGGCAGATCTCAGGGGAACAGATGGAGCCTGATAATCAATGACTTTACAATTCACCACTAATCAAAGTCAATTACAGTGTTTTATTATGTAACTCCACTTTAAATTTTGGGCGTCGTTTCGCAGTTTTTAAATCATATAAAGACATTTTTACATTAAACACGGCTCTTATGCTGCTATCCTTATGTCGATTCTTCCTTCACAGTAGCCAATAGAAATAAATATTCCAAAAAGTGTGAAATAAATTTTCATAAAACACAAGTAAACTTTACAAAACGCAAAAACTTTTCCAAATCCAAAACATTTTTTGATAAAGAAAAATAAGTCTCTCATAACAAATATATCCCATAAAACACTAAAAAATGTTTATGAGAAAAAATAAACTTTACAGAACAAAATTATTCAGAAAAATCTCCCCAAAAAATATATGTATAATTCACAAAAGAAAAATAAATTCAAGTTTGTGAAATGTACTCGTGATCTGTGAATTTATTTTTTATTTGCTCTGTGAAATTTATTTGTTGTCTATGATTTATTTTTGTTTTATTTTATTTTGATATCGTTATCTATGGGGGCACCAATTGTAAAGTTGCACACACTAAAAATAACAACATTTCTCCACATTTAGCCCTAAAAAAAATCACTTTTTATTCAAATTTAGATCAATATTTGTGAAATGTGTTTGTCAAATATTATATTTAAATGCTGAATGTTTCATCTAAATGTCATAAATACATTTTCTGTTTTTAAACATTTAGCTACCTTTTGAAACATTTAGTTTACATTCTAAATATTTAACTAAAACTTAATATTTATTTAAGATTTCTAAATATTTTGCCTTGATATCATAATATTTTGTGATGATTTCTAATTGTTTCGCTAAGATTTAAATATTAAGTCAAGATTTGGTTATCCCTATTGCCCTCTGGGTACTCCTTTGCCTTGTGCCTTGGTCTGGGTAAAGATCTGTTCTCAGTTTCCCACACCGACTCGCCGCCTGCTGAGCTCAGTGAACAACAAAAGGACTGAATGGAGCTTTTGTGGCAGCGGCGGCGGCTGCTGGACGTGTGTTGTAGTGAAACAGATCCTGACATCATCAACCATCTGGAGGGAAAGATCCTCATTGGCTTTTCTTTCTCTGTGAAGTTTGGAGAAGTTTGAAAAAGTTCATCAAGAAGTTTGAGCCACATAAACTCTAAAATCAAACACACTTTGATGAATCATAAATGTGTTTTTGTTGCCTTCACTTGTTCAAACTTTAACGTGTTCAGTGTTTAACGTGTGTGGGTGGGAGGTGGGAGGTTGAAGCATCTGTTTCCTGAAGTGTGCCAAATCCCTTTGGAGAATTATCCCGCCACTCAGGGAGGGAGGAGACGTTAATCATCAGAAACTAGGACCTCCAGAGTTTCTCACACTCCTCATGTTTGAGTGAAGCGTGTGCCACAATCCACATCAGCCTTTTGCAACTGCCTATTACACTGCCAAACTGAAATCTCAGCAAGTCATTATGTCTTATTTGTTGTAAAAAATGTCTTGTTTTTCTTGATTTGAACCACATTCACCAGACCAGGTCATATAAATGTCTTATTTCAAGTTATTTAAGGACAAAAACAAGGTCTGAATTGCTTGTAACAAGTCAAAAAATCTGTCAGTGGGATAAAAAAAATTAGCTCGTGAAGTGTCTTGAAATTAGAAAGATGACTTAATACAAGAAATTCTTCTCTTATCCCAGTGGCAGATTTTTATCACCAGGGACAAACAATTCAGATCTCATGTTTGTCTTTAACTAAGTTAAAATAAGACCTTTTCCTGGACTTATCAGTTGAATGTAGCTCATATCAAGAATAATATGACAATTTTTACCAAAATTAAGACATGAAGACTTGCTTAGATTTCAGTTTTTGCAGTGGAGGGTCAATCTTAAAAGAAACGGACAGAGAAAAGGATGTGTATTTAACAGTGAAAGTATCAAATTTGTGGGATTAAAGTGGCACATTAGTGCATAAAAGAGTGGCAGTTTGGGAAGAAAAAAAAAGTTGTGAGAATTAAAGAGTCTTATTTAAGAGGAAGAAGTAGTAGGAGAAAAAAAGAACACATTTGTTTGGAGAAAAGACAAGTTAATAGAGAAAGAAATGGCAAATCTGTAAGGGTAGAAACTTATGAGAGTACAAGAAGAAAACTTAATTGGAAAACCGTCTTCAGTCTCAAACTTTATTTTCTCACACTTATATTCTTGATTGTGGAGTTTGTGGACACTTTAAAAATGTTTATATATGTGTTAAATCCAGGTGTGATGAAAGTGAAGTTGATGTTGGAGCTCGGCAGGTCTACGTCTCAGTACACTGTGCACAGAACAAACACGACACTCATTCTTCGACTCGAGAGAAAGGGTGTGACTGAGGGACATGCGACTCGAGTAACTAGGTGTTTCTCTGAGGACACCGTCTACGACGGAGACACAGAGACACAGACTGTAGTGGTTGGTAGTGGAGGGAAAGCACGCCATTGGCTGACTCTGACATCGTGAAAAGTTTGAATCCTCATCAGGAAATTTCACTAGAATCAATAAAAATCAACATCATCACTGTCTCCCTGTTTCACCTCCCAGTGATGAACTTACCACAGAAAAAAAAAAAATCTATCTTGAAATTCCAGCTTTGCCAACATGAGGAGGGAGGTTTTGTGGATGGGGGAGGTTTGTAGAGGGGGGGCTGTAACTGTTTCCTGAAGTGTGCCAATTCCCTTAAGAGGACGGTGGGACGTGAATCCTTCAGACTCATGTCTGCTCTCCAGAGTTTTCCCACACTCGCTCCATTAGAGGAAAACAGACGTGAGCCTCTTTAGAGCTGAACTCAATTAGGATCTAATCTAGGAAGAGGAAAACAGGGGGGGGGGGGGGGGGGCACGAGAAGGACTGCTTTTAGAGTCTGGAAGTTTAAAATGATCCCTGTAGATATTAGATGATAACAGCTAAGAAAAAGCCTGTTTCAGAAAACCCTGAATTTAAATTTTCAGTCTGATTTAGGCTCTAAATATCAGAGCTTAACATCTTATTATAGGAATTTAGCCACTCAGGTCCTTATTTTAGTAGTTTCTGACAACTGAATAGTCAATAAATACTCAAAATAAAGGGACAAAAGTTGACTTTTTGAGCTAAAAAACTTACCTTTTATGTGTAAAAGTCAAAATTTTAAGATGAAATTAAAAATTTTGAGACATATAATCAAAATTATGGGGGGAAAGGTTTGAAATTTTTGTGTTAAAAAAAAATCACATTTGAGCGTCAAGGTCAAAATTTTGAGAAAAATTATTAAAGTCATAATTCTGGGATTAAATGTCAAAACTTTGAGACGTATAGCCAAAATTATGGGGAAAAGTCAGAATACTTCGCTAAAAAAGATATCACATTTTGAGTGCAAAAGTCAAAATTTTGAGACAAAATCTCAAAATTATGGTGGAAAGGTTGAAATGTGGAGCTAAAAGAATCACATTTGAGTTTAAAATGTAAAACTTTTAGATAAAATTCAATAATTTTAGATATTGAAGTCACAATTCTGAGATAAAGTCTAAACTTTGAGATATTGAAGGCAGAATTCTGAAATAAAGTCTACACTTTGAGATATTGAAGGCAGAATTCTGTTACAATTTGGGGGCAAAAGTTGAAATTTTGCCTTTTTATCTAAAAATTTTTGACTTTACGAGTACAGAAAAAAAGAAGGAGGAATTTCAACAAAGCCAGTTTTCATTTTGATGTTTTTAACTGCCCCCCCCCCCCCCCCCAAATCCTCATGTGCAGAGATGAATCATTAACGTAATGAGTCAGGGTCATTACTGGAAGTTAAAAATGTACAAAAACAACTCCAAACTGATGATGTCAGACTGTGAATCTATTCAGAGAAACTTTCTAAGAAAAATTTCCCAGAGGATTCAAACTTTTCACTATGTCAGAGTCAGCCAATGGCGTGCTTTCCCTCCAGATGGTTGGTGATGTCAGACACAGAGACACAGAGGCAGCATCTGCCACAGGAGTCTCTTTGTGGATCAATGAGCTCAGCGTACAGGGAGTCAGTGTGGGAAAGAGAGCTCAGCTTCTTACTCACAGCACAAACAAGACACGTGTCACATGACTCTGTCAGAGCCCATCTGGACTCAGGCTGATTAACCTCAACTTCACTGATGGAGTCAAAATCAGGTGTCATATCACACCCTTTAATCCTCAAAACACTTCAACCAAAATGTATCAGATTTAATCCAGAAAATGGGGAATTTCTAATATTGACTGGAAATGTAAAGGCGTAAAAGTGTGTTCATTCAGAGCAATTGATGCTTCAGGGTCAGCACTTTCCCACACACACAGCTCTGTGAATGTGTGTGTGTGTGTCCTCCACCTGTTCCCCTGAGATCTAACCATTGTCCCTCAGGCATTAACAGCATTCAGCATGTTGCCGCTCCACACGCCGTATTGTCTCCAGCAGCTCTGTGATTGGCTGAGAGTGTGAGAAAGTCCAGCAAGACCCAAACCCACACATTGATATGGAGTACACACTCATATTTATCCTCCCGACTTCGGTCGTCTCTAGTCTAAGAGAGATGTCTCTGGAGATGTCGAGATGTGTGTAGGTCTGTACCGAGGATGTTAGTGACGTCGTTACTCTGTGAGAGTCCTCGTAGACACTCTGACTCAGTTCCATTTAAGTTGTGGTAGTTGTTCTGAAGTCGAGAGGTGTAAATTTCTGAGACGTGAAAGTTTCGGAGTTGGAAGAAAGACCTTATTCAGTTAATTACTCACAACAAAAAGAAGGACGTCGACTCTTTCGGAGACCACC
The DNA here is from genome assembly GCA_008086565.1 of Thalassoma bifasciatum. Taxonomy (NCBI): domain Eukaryota; kingdom Metazoa; phylum Chordata; class Actinopteri; order Labriformes; family Labridae; genus Thalassoma; species Thalassoma bifasciatum. Next base: position 62,973 of record RPOG01002642.1, on the reverse strand, counting down.
TCTTCAATGCGTCTCTCGCGTAGTTGTCGTCGTAGGTCGTCGACAAGTCTCTCCTGGGTCCAGAGTTCCTCAAACAGCAGCCAGACTCCAAGCTGGAGAAAGCAGACATCCTGGAGATGACTGTCTGTGTCCTCACACACACACTCAAGCAGCAGCAGCAGAAACAGGAAGAAGCTGACTTCTCTCCTCTGAGCTCCACAGTCCAGACCAGCATCAGCAAAGAGAAGAGTCCAGGCAGCAGCGCCCCCTGGAGGCCGTGGTAGACTCCTACAGACTGGAGTTAAACCAGACAAACTCACACATTCACCACATTGGTCAAAGATTTGTGGACTGAAAATCGCAAGGAGAAAAGTTTCATTTCTATTCAGAAATGTTTTATTTGATCAAAGTGATCAGAAACTCTGAGCTGATCTTTTTATGACGTGTTGTCATTGATCAGTGTAAACTTATCTGTCAAAGATTTCTGGACTGAATTCTGTGAAATTCTGTCAAAATTTCTTATTTTCCAAGAACATCGTATCGTGCATGTTGCATGATCAAAACATGATTATTGTTCCTCTTCTATACTGATGTATAGACTTGATCTGTTCTGTGAACATCTGGATCACATTGATCCACATTTATTGACATATTGTCAGTTTAGCTCATTTTAACCTCTTTTCTGTTTTAAGATTCAAATGTTTTCTTTCTTTGATGAAAGATTTTCTTTTATCGCAGTTTTTGTGATGTTTATAACATTTGCAGCCCTGAATGTAACTAGCAATGAAGATTTTTATTCTTTATAAGAATTAATACACTTTATAAAAAATTTACCTGTTTAATACACACAAATGTATCTGTTTACAGATGAACATATTTGTCCTTTAATTGTAAAGGATTTGCTTTGTATACTGTCACATTTTAGTGACTTGTTTTTAATAATCAGCTGTATCAGTGATTTAAAGGGAAAACTTTACCTGTTTTAAGGTGATTTTTGTCCTTTTTTTCTTTGTTCATGAAGATATTGAAAATAATCAGTAAGTACTGTTAGTACTTTATTTTAACATGTTGTGTGTTGTTTAAAGTCTTTTATAAAGACAGTTGTTCCTTCACTCTCTGTGAGTACAGTGTGTCTCGTAAAAATCTACGAGCTGTTGTTGTTGTGATGTATCATCACCTTTGGGCTCTTTGAGCTTCGCTGAATAAATATATTCAAACTTAAACATTTCTTCTGTGGAGGAATTTGTGTCAAACCTGGAAATGAAAATTTGCATTGACTTAATTCTTAGACTTTTAGTTAGAAACACAGCACACTCATTTGCTGATGCCTATGATTAGAAACCCCTTATTTACTCTCTAGTCTGTGGTCAATCATCGCGTGATTATTTATTTGTCCTGCCGAAATAAAGCCGTTTATTTACATGCTTATATCCAGCTTATAAAGAGGTTACTTGTTAGCTTCTCTGCTAATTCTCTCATTTACAAACAGCAGAGGCTCATTCAAACACTAGGGGAAAAAAAGTTTCTTGTTCTTGAAAGCTTGTTTCTCAAACATGTGGGCTGCTGACCCCTGGTGGGCTCTGACGGTAATGCAACTGGGCCACCAACTCATTTTCAAAATAGTATATATTTTTTAAACTCAGTCACATTTAAAAAGGATATTTGAAATGTTCAAATATTCTGTTATTTTTCAAGATTTAGCCATGAAAAATCATGAAAACTGTTATGCTGAAGGTGTTGTAACCAGTCACAAATGCTGTTTTAGCAACTGTGGAGCTTCCATCACGATTCTCCTGTATTCAGATGAGTCTTTCATGGTCAATTTTTGATTTAAAAAAAAAAGTGCTCCGTGCATTATATAGCCTCTGTATTATGGAGTTAAAGGTGGGCTGCAAAATCTTTTGAGATTTAAAAGTGGGCTCTCGGTTGGAAACATTTGGAGGTGGAGAAGATAAAAAAAAATTGTGCAGCACCACGATCAAGGAACATATATGCGTATACTTTGATAAATACAATTGCGCTCTATTCTTGCAAGGATTCAAGAAAAACTTTTGGTATTACAGAGATTTTATATCATCTACTAAGAGTAAATGATAAGTAGATAAAAAACAAAAATATAGAAACTTAGAAAAAAGTTTAAATTTTGACATCCTGGTACAAAGACTGCAAAACTGCAAAACATAAACTGCAAAAACCAATTGCCCACATTTAGGGAACCTGTCCACATCATTTTATAATGATTTCACGACTATGCGCCCATTTCAGTGGAAAAAAAAATGGTGTAGTTCTGTGCAATAACACTAATAACTAATAAGTAACTTGTGACACCAACCACATAACTCTCAGTGCACAGACCAAATTCAGTTATTATACTAATTAGGTCTTACTTATTGCAATTAGCAAGGAGGAATAAAAAAATATACTACAGACAAAAGCTCAGGTCTCAAACTGTTAAGTCTCTGATCGCAACAGCGCTGCAAAAATCACAGATTTATGTAAAAAAAAAAACTAGTTCAGCTTTTTTGCAGCATGTGTGACTTTGCAGAAACATGTTTTGATTGCATGGGCTTTTGAACTTATTGGACTTTTCACATGTGACTTTTGAAGTTGCAGTCTGTCTCTGCTTATAGAAATGCTTCAGGCAGCTGCAGAGTTTGCACATGATCACGAGAGAATAGTTTTGAAATGAGAAGCAGTAATTCTAAAGATATCCCATTAAAAGTTACTTTATTCCATATTGCTGTTTTAATTTGATGCAGCTCTGTTAATCTACAGTATATTTAAACAGTATTAGTGGAGCTAAAACACCCTGACTCAGTGATTTATTCTTTCATGTCTGAGGGTGAGAGTGAATCACTGTCCTTCTCTCAGAGGCAGTTTTTCAGACCTCATTACGTCCTGACTTTTCTAATTGAGTCCTCTCAGACTCCGTGAGGTGAAGGTCGTCGTCAGACAAACGTGTCCGATCACATAAACGCTGACTGTGACTGATGCCTGACATGTTTTGACACACGTTGTTTGTGTTTTTAGGGCGAAGCAGCGCTGACGTTGAACAGCCTTCTGGTGCCAAATTAGTGAAACATTGATGAGAAAACAGAAGCGGCCTGAAGACACAGACTCTGTCTCCCTGTTCGTGTCCTTTTAACAGAACTCATCTGGACCACGTCACAGTTTGAGTCTTACTTTAGTTATTCTGACATCTCTGTGGACCCTCCGGGCTCCTGTACATGTAAACAAACAAGTCAGCAGTGAGCAGAGGACAGCTTTAATCATCCCTAACCTAATTAAAGCACTTTTATTACATTAGGATTCATTCAGTCTTCCCTTTCTCAAAGTCCCTTATTTTTACTGACCTCTAATGTTCTGTTTCCTGCTTTATCTTATATATTTTTTCCTATTGCACATCTTTTAGTGTGTTTTTATTTCCTTTTGTTGCCTTTATGCAGAGAAACAGGGCTGCTCTATCATTAGTACAGCTATAACTATAGTTTTAATCAGTATATTTTGACAAATATACTCTTTTTGAGTCTCTAAATATTCAATTTTAGCTGATTTAGATAAAGCCACTCGGTTACATTAACTAATATTTGGAGAAATATTTTTCAAGAATCTCAAACATCTGGGATTTTTTTGTAGTTGAAAATAATAGAGATGTTAGATATGGATAAAACCTAAGTGAAGAATGATCTGTTGTAAAGAAATGTCTTTTAAACAACTGAGAAACTTTGGTTTGGGCCAATTTGGCGCCCCCCTCTGGACAAATTGATAGGGGAGACCGGGACAAATATGACATTTTTGATATTTCTGCCTGTAACTTGAGTGTTTAAACTGCTAAACAAACTAGATTCACGTGTCTGCCAGTAAATGCAACATCAACAGAGAAGGCTTGAGGCCTTTTCACATTGATTCTGTTATTTTCAGATGTATCAGATCCATAATTCCAAAAAAACCTGTCACGCACAGGCACCTTGCACACTGAATCCAATCCATTTATTTTCCTACTTGTTGCAAAGTTTTGCAGTATGAGAGAAATGGAATCATCATCGAGCTGTGACAATGATCGTGTGGTTCAATTACAAAGTGAGAAAAGAAAAAAGTCTCGGGTTCTTCCGCCTCTGTAAACAGGAAAGGAGCAAGGAAAGTTTCACCTACAGGTGAAGGAGTTGCTGAATTATTCTGAAGGCTTCAGGTGTATTTCAGGATGTCAGAGGACAAGTTTCACTCACTTGGCACCAAACTTTAAAAAGAAAAACACACATTTCTGCAAAGCAATTGCTCCGGAGTACACACACACACAGACACGCCCACACTCACACATACACAAATCTTTAACAAAGTCTGAAGTTTAAAAAGAATGTGTCGGTAAATGTGAAAATGCACCGTTGCAATTAGCCTACAGTGTCCCTGAACAGTCAAACAACCTGGTAAACAACCTGGACAGGTGCAAAAAAACGCAGAAAATCAAACCTATCCCAAAAAAAATAATGACGGTAGAAAGTTTCGGACTCAGTGTGCAAAGATGATTGACATACAGTTGTGCCTAAAAGTTTACACCCCCTCCAGCAGAATTTCTGATTTTTTTCGCCTGGCGAGAGTTGTATTTTAAGTTCAGACAAAAATTGGGTATTTATTTCAAAATCATCTTTTTTTCCCCAAAATTTTGCCTTTAATCTATTAATGTTGTCTTTATTAGTTACAGTTTCAACTTAAATCTTAGAATTTTGACTTCTAATATCAAAATTTCCGCTTTTTATCTCAAATGTTGCCTTTATGTCAAAACTTGAGGCTTAATCTAAAAAATTTGACTTTTTATCTCAGGCATTTTCCTTTATCTTAAAATTTTTAACCCTTAATGTGAAAGTTTAGACTTTTTTCATACAGTGTTGGATTGATTACATACTATTTGGATTTTTTTTAAATCTCAAAAAATTGACTTTTTGTCTCAGAATTCTGTCTTTATTTCTCAAAATTTCCATTTTCAACTTAAAACATTGACCTTTATCTGAAAGTTAAAAAAAATTCTTACCCTCATTTTCATCTTTGCATTACCGTAAAAACTTTTGATGTTTTGATGTAACTCTCTGCAGGACATTGGGAAAACTTCACTAAAGCTTGATTCAAATAAAATTGCAAATTGAATTGAGATCGCAATATCTGCCAGAAAAATCGCAATTAGATCTTTTTCTAGAATCGTTCAGCTCTAGTTTCCAATACGGTCCTTTAGAGAAAAAGTTTGGACACCACTGCTCTGCAGCTTCTTTCCTTGTGCAGTGACGAGTCTCCACCACTAGATGGCACCAATGCTACACTCAAATTTTTCCTGTTATTCCCTCAGTTTCAAACCAGCAGCTCTTCACAGCTCATACATGGTGTTTGAGTGACTTAATCTCTTGATACTAGGGCTGAACAATTTATCGTTTCCTGATCGAAATCGCAATTTCAGACATCATGATCATGTGATCATCAAAGCTGCAATTTTTTTGCTCCTGACTGACCCAGGATGTGTTGTCACTTGTTTTACAAAAACATCCTTTGAGTGTAAACATGTTCAGAAAGATCCTTTTTTCCTTGGGATTGTTGAATTTTTTCTTTTTATTATCGCTTTTTGATCTTTTTTTTTTCTAGTCATAATAACTAAAAATTGTGATTAAAAAGTCCAGTTTAGAAAAAGAAAGATTTGTATTATAAGATCAGAAATTCCACTTTGTCAAAAGCTTTTTTTTTCTCTCAAATTTTTACCTTTTATTTAATGATGTTGTCTTTATTTCTCATAATTCTGACTTAGAATTTTGACTTTTCATATCAAAATTTCTACTTTTTATTTCAAATATTGCCTTTATTTCAAAATGTTGACGTTTTATCTGAAAATTTTGACTTTTTATCTTAGACTTTTGTCTTTATCTCAAAATTTTGACCTTAAATGTGAAAGTTTAGACTTTATTTTTACATAATAATGTTAAATTGATTTCTTAAAATTTGGACTCTTATCTCAAATTTTGACTTTTTTTCTCAAAATGTTGTCTTTACTTCTCAAAATTTCAACTTTTTATCATAAAATATTGACCTTTTATCTGAGAGTTAGAACCAGTTCTTAACTTCAGTTTTTATCCTGACATTAGAGAAAAATCTTTTGGTGGTTTGATGTAATTTTCTGTCAAGTTTATAAATGTTTCTGTACATTGTGAAAACTTCACTGAAGCTTGATTTGAAGAAAATCATGAATTGAACTGAAATCGCAATATCTGCCAGAAAAATCGCAATTAGATCTTTTTCTAAAATTGGTCAGTCCTCCTTGATACTTTCTGTTTTGCAAAATAAAAGCGCTCTCTGTGTGAAAATCTTGCAGTAAATGATCGTTGGACCTATTTGTAATCCCCCGATGTGCAGTGTCATGCGTTTCCCAGCAGAGAAAGAAAACTCTTACAGTAAACATCTCTGGTGGCTTGTGTTGCATCTTGGCCTCCCGCTCTCTTGTTTATTTCTTTATTTGATATTTGTGCGCCAAGTCTCTGCTGAGCCTGCCAACGGTCGCCACCAACACGAAAACCCTCAATAGCTTCCATCCTCGGTATAAAAACTGCAATCAAGTGGAGTCCCCCCGGGGAGAAAGCAGAGAGCATGAAGCGGCGCGTCGAGCTGCCTGCCAGCCTGTCAGGCCGCGAGGGAGACGTGGAAAATGAAGTGGTGATTATTGCCAGAATGATCATGTGACGGCAGAGACAAATTAACGAAGAAGTTCACCGGCATGTGGCGCTCAATTACAGGATCCGATTCTCCGTTTTTGTTTTCTTGACCTTTTGTAAACTATCCACTCAGCAGAGCGAAGGTTGAAGCAGACGATAAAACAATTACAGAGAGTTTGAAAGCTGTTATTAAGAAAGGAGGGCATGCCCTCAGACATTTAAAAACTACAGTTTAAACATTATTGGAAAAATACAAGTCATCACAAAGAAAGAGCTGAAAGAAAAACACAGACAACTGGCCTTAAAGAGGGAGTATTAAGCTTTTTGAGTCTTAATTCTGTCCTTAATCCTTCCCCTAAAGTAGCTTTACATGATCAAAAACAATCATATATTTATTATTTTATTAGTGTTTTAGAAAACAATTAATTCAATACTTTATTTTTTCTTTTAGCTGCTGTTTCTTAAAGGCTCACCGCTCCACAAACCCTCTTCACCCTGATTGGTCAGCCCTCTTGAGGCCTTTCTGGGCGGAACTATTGGACGACCTTAGTGTTTGAGGCCCACACCTCGAACAAATCATACACCAGTTAGAAAACTATTTTGCAGTGTCATCATTAAAGCTGAAGACCTTGCAAAATACCCCCTCTTTAAAGGTACTGCCACACCTTTGGTTGGAATTAGTGGTCTTTTCCCATGGACGAAGACTCCACTTCCCATGAGTACTTGGGCACATACTATATTAATGAAATGACTCTTAACAGGGCGTGAGTTTCTTTTGAAAAATGAACAGAGTGCCTCTTTTAAACTCTCCTTTTCTTTGTTCAGGACAACTTTTTATCAGAAACAACGCAACTTCCAGTCCTACCAGTGCTAATCTACCTATGAGCAGATAAAATTTCTTATGTACAGACTTGGACAGTGATTTTACATATATCACCACTCCTCCACCTTCTGAACGTCGGTCAGTGTGATAAATTTTGTACCCATCCATATCAATATGGCTCTCTGGGACAGAATCACGTAAACAAGTCTCCTTCAAGACAATAATATGGGCATCAGTGGACTTTGCCTATATTTTAACCATGTCTAATTTTGGTAAGAGACTCCGAACCTTCATGTGCACGAAACCTGCACCAGATCTATTTAAAAATTCAGATCTAAACAGTTTGTGCCTGCAGAAGGTCCATGGTTTGGCTGCACACTTCCTGACAACACTAACAGTAGCAAGATGATACATTTCAACATATGTGTGTGTGATGCGCACGGCTCGCGTCACTTTTGCAATAACATGGGATCTGTTTCAGGATCTTCTGGTAAAAAGTGTTCTTTCAAGAAGAAGAGGCTCAAAAGAGTTTTGAATTTGTCCTGCAGCAGCAGAGATGTTCAAACTACAGCAACTACGGCCCGGGGGCCAATTGTGGCCCACCGTCCAACTCTCATCTTACCATGTGTTAGTTCTGTCACTTAAATGAATCATGTTCTAACTGTTTACATGTACAGTTTCTTTCAAATGCTTGAAATAAATCTTAATATATCTGGTAACGGGACTGTGCATAGGCAACTTTATAAAGCTAAAGCTCTGTACAATCTGTGAAAACTCAACAACTTTTACAGCTGACATTTAGTTGCATTTGGCATGATGCAAAATGTGTTTCATGAGTTGTTTAGAATAAAAAAAAAACACAGGACAGGACCAAAAAACTGAATCAAAGATATGAAATGGTCAAAAAAGACAAGAATGCAGGTTCAGAGATATTTGGGATCTAAAATGTTTTGTAATTGTCCTATAAACCAACCTGATAAAGTCCAGATCCTGATTCTGCCATAAAATTATTACATATTTTTCCCAGGTTTGGTTTTATCTGAAAGGTCTGCAATAACAGCACAAGTATGTTTGACTTAAACACTATTTGTCTGTTTGTTTGTTTGTTTCAGAAACCACTTTAAAGAAAAAGTTTTCAAATAGAGCGCTCATTTGTAACTTTTGCTGTTAATAAACACGTGTGTAAGAGCTGCCAGCCCTTTTGGGAAAGTTAGCAACAGGACAGGCATCAATCAAGAGAGAGAGAGAGAGAGAGACAGGATAGGGGAGTGCAACTGCAGTTCATAAATGAACGAATCTTTTCAAGTAAGTGATTCGGTTCAGATGATTCATTCATTTTGAACGAATCGTTCACGAACGACACATCACTCTTGTTACAGTCTGTGTGTGCGTGTTCTGCGAGGTGATGTTGCAGAGACTCACCAAACTTCTCCCACGCACTCCACATGTAGAGATGATAGGCTGATAGAGCAAAATCAGGAGGGGGAGCGTTATAATCCTCGTGGCGAGACTGTGACGCGGTTCACCTGGGCAAGGTGTTGCACACGTCTCCAGGAAGCCGGTTATGCGCTGAGGTGAATTTAAATCCCGGGGTGTAAAGAGTCCAAGAGGGTGCGAAAAGACAACCAGACGGAAGCTTCAGGTAGAGTCTTTCTGCCTCTGTCAGTAGCTTCCAGTGGTTGTAGCGGCAAAGGTGTGGGCACGTGCGCGGCGCACATTGGCTGCGTCAGGTAGCGCCAACAGCTGATAGGCTACAAACAAGCCTCAAAGGTTGATATATATTCAATAAAGTTTGAGTCCCGTTCGGATAAAACAAAGAATTCCTCGCATTAAAAAACTCCATAAAGAAGTTAAAAACTCACATTAAAAACCAAACAATAAAACGCATGAGTAGTGTTTTCCCCTCAAGCCCCTGTTTTAGTGTTTTCCTTGTCTCTTAGATTTCAGCCTGAGTTTTAGCCTTTTGCTTGTGTTTAAGTCTTTAGCTTGTGCCATTTTAAGTTGTGGATTATGACTAAGAATTCCTCTGTCCACCAGTTTAAAAAAAATGTACAAAAATATATTGATAAGCAAGTGTAGTGGCTAATGGCCATTCATCATTATTTCCAATGATCAATGGATAATGTGATTAATGTGTATGTGTTTATGAATATGTATATGAGCAAATATGTGTATGCATGCTCACAGATTGTATATGTATTTGTACATATATATAAGTATACATATATATTGGTGTAGTGGTATAGGTGTATGTGATTACAGAGGTGTATGTATAGGTATATGCATGTATATATAGACAATGCTTATGCTTCTACTTCCTCTTTTTTCAAATAAGTCATTTCTTTTATTATTTCACTTTCTTCTATTCTGAAATATTGTTTAGCTTCCTAATAATGTTCATTTATAAATCATATTACAAAAACTGTTGGTAGTTATTAGGAAGCCCTGTATAATCTGCATATTCAAAAATAAAAAAATGAAATTTAATTGTAAATCTAGAGATGAAACTTTTTCAAAATCACTTAGAAAGTATTTGATATTAACTTTAATATCTCAAGAACGACTCAAGAAGACAAGGGACTAAAAAATGAGGTGACCGAGTTAAAGTCGAGCTGTCCAACAGCAGATTTTTAAAAAATCACAATTAATACATTTTAAAAGTTATTTGTGATTAATAGTATTTTTTATGTTTAATAGTCTAACAAAACAGTTTCTGAGACCATATCGACACAGTGAAGCAATTCCTGTTGGGATTATGATTTGGGAGCTGAAACTCTTCATTAAGTTGACTTTAATAGTAATTATTCAAATAAAAACTGCACCAGAAACAATGACTTAGAGTGTAATATTTGCCAAAGCAGAGGTTTCTGATAAACTGGTGTTGTGTGAAGCCTTTTGCTTGTATCATTTTGAGTTGTGGATCAGGCATTATATTTAGAGATGAGACTTTTTCCAGATCATTAAGAAAGTCCTCAAAGGGACTTTAATATCTCAAGAACAACTCAATCAGAAAAGGGAAGTCATTAACTTGACTTAAATACTAATTATTTAGATAGAAACTGAACCAATTTGATCAGAAACAACGACTCAGAGTCTAATATTGGCCAAATTAATAAAATTAAAAAGCTTTTGGATGAAGGATGGGTTTCTGATAAACTGGTGCTGATGAATCACTGATGGAGCACATGTTGCACAATCGTTGCACTTCTTCTATATTTGTCACGCCACTAAAGAGAGAATGAACGACAGTAAAATGAAATAATGAAGGACTGAAGTGCTTAATCTCCAGTTTGATTTAAGACACTTTCTCAGCTCAGTGAGACTCGTCTCCTCTGTCTCGATGGTGCTTGACTTAAGACGCGGCGCTCTGTCGTCTAATAATGCCTCATCTCAGCATCAGCGGTAACAGGATAATGTGAAACACTGATTCTCTAAGAAGCTCCTCAGACAGCTCCCCCTCATCATCAGACTCTCTGACGACGTTTTCTGCAGCTTACAGACGGAGCTTTCACACCCGCGGTGTTTGATGTGGGGCCACAGACGAGGCGAGCTCCCTGCAAACACGACACAAACAAGCAGCCGGTGTTTTTGTTCTCCTGCACGCGGCCCGTTGACGATTGTGTGAATCCTCTTGACCTCTGACCTATTTTTTTACTCCGGGGCTGCGTAAAGGGCAGCTGGACGCAGCGTTCCCACTGAACGCAGAGGTCTATGTAGGTCAGCGAATGGCCCTCAGTGTCCCTCCAAAACTCTAAACAGATCGAGATCGCACGAAATGTTTGTCCCTATGTGTGTGTGTCTATATATCCGCACCCATGTGTGTGTGTGTGTAGTTTTAAGAGCACAACTAACTAATTTCAGGCTTGATGTGCATTTCATGGGATGTCCTCACACTGGGGGAAAAAATCCATCTGTTGTCAATGCTTCTTCATGCGTCATGCATGTTCAGCCATTCATAATAATCATGTAATTATTCAGTTTTGACACGCGAGGCAGGATGAGAGCGCTGCAGTGTGGGAGACATCTCTTCAGTTGCTTTCTAACTCATGAAAATCAAAAAAATCTAATTTATACAAGAACAATTCCAGGTGTAAATGTCTTCTAAGATTTATGTGAATTTTTTTTAAAAATTGTATTAAAATTGCAGTATATTTTTGACCACCAGGGGGCAGACACAACCTGCAACAAAACCTTGTTTCATCAGTGCTTCAACCTATCTGTGAAAAGCTGAGGTTCAATTTCAAGATTCAAGATTCAAGATCAAAGAGTTTATTGTCATGTGCACAGTAAAGTATAGTAAAGTATATAATATAATATATAAAATATACAAGAACTAGATAGTACAGCAGGCAGACTCTTATTCAAGCAACAACAACATGAACAAATAATAACAAGTGCAATTATTACCTATATTTATGTCAGTACTCTGTGCAATATCTACAATTTATGATTTATTTATGTCTGTACTTGTGCAATATTCCATACTTATCTCGTCATATATATGCTTTAGCTGTACTTTCTTGTATTTCTAACACTTTCTGAATGGGAGTAACTGTGTATTAAAATAGCAATTTCCCCTGGGGGTTCAATCAAGTATTCTGATTCTGGTTCTGACAAAAAAATAGAACAATAATAATAATGAAATATATACAAATGCAAATGTATGGGAGGAAGAGTGCAAATGGAAGTTAAATTGTGCAAAAATAACAATATGGTGTCATGTGCAAACTGAGTATAAGATTTATTGAAAGCACACTTTTAAAAAATGCAACAAAAGAAACAAAAACTTCACATTTTGACTTCTCCCTTTACCAAACTCTTTAAAATCTTTCTTGAAGAACAAAATACGTATTTTGTTGTTGCTACTTTTATGTGGAACAGAAGCTCCAAGCAGCCTGTAGCACTCACACACACAACTATTAGGTTTTTAAATTAAGTCCCGCCTCTGACAAAATAATGAGCCAATCCTGTTTCAGAACTTTGAGCCCTAGCCAATCACAGCTCAAGAAGGGCTCATGCCATCTTTATGACACACCTCTGGTTAAAGGTAAGAAATCAGTAATGAAAAGAAGCACTGTTATGTGAGAAAAATGAACCTATATTTATGTTTGTGTTATTTAAAGTGATTTTTATCTATATCTCTCGGTTTGGAAAGAAGTTTTACGTCCAATTCCTGCATCTGTGTCTGATTTTATCTGCAGTGTCACCCATATTTAGCTTACCAGTTACGAAATTTGCCTTTTAAATAATTAATATCATGGGAGGAAAAATGTGACCTTTGCAAACATGCCTTGTCAGAGCCTAATTGACGCTGAAATGTGATTTTGCTGCTGTGCGATGACATTAAGTATCTTTTAATCAAGTAACTTTGACCTGAAATGTAATAACTGGTTGATAATGTAAAAAAGTACTGAGCCTGGAATGTAATAAAAAATAAATGTAGTGTGTAACAACTGCCCCAAAATGTAACAAGTTGTTACCTGTTGAGCAAAAAGTTATTACGTTTTTTGTTTTTAATACATTTTTCTTTGTTACATTTTCAGTTTTAGTCACATTTTAGGTCATTGCTACATATTAGGCTCTAACAAGTCTCAAGTATGACAAAGTATCAAGCCACATTAAAGTGAAAAATAATATTTCAAGAAGAATGAATTTGTACCTTTTATGAGTTGAATGCAAAGAAAAGTTCTTAAGTTGCAAGAATTGAGTTGCAGTGAAATCATAAATTTAAAATGTTGTGATAAAGTCATCATTCAGGAAAGAAAGTTTTAGTTCTGGTTAATAGTTAATGTTTAACTAGTTACATAGAAAATTAGTGTTTACAAAGGTTTTGCTTTATTTCCAGGAAGTAACTTCAATTATTTGTTTATTTTTCATCCTTCAAAGCCAAATACACTCAGTGTGTCATTTCAAACTTTATAAATTTACAGGTGTGAAACATTTTAATGGGTAAACAACAAAATAATCAGCAGAATAAAGCTGGCATAGTAATAATAATGAGATCTTTATTTATATTGAAATTTTCAAAACAACAATACAAAGTGCTTTACAGAGTAAAAATGAACATTAAAAAGAAATAAAAGAGAAATGTGAGGAGGAGGAGTAGGAAATACAACAATTATAAAAGGCTGAAAACCACCACCGAATAGAAACATAAAAGAACAAGATAAAAAACAGTTAGGAAAAAAAGAGAGATATATTATTTTTATTTTTATTTGGACATATTTATCTTTTTTCAAACACATTTATTTACCTGTGGACTAATCTGTTCGTAAATCTGATAAAACATTGTGTAATATCTCAACACTTATTCAAAGTGCAATATCAGTTTAACACAGTTCATCCTGCTTCAATCATAATAAATATAACGTAAACATTGCTTTACTTTTGGTACTTATTGTTCATAGTATTGCTTATTTTCTTACCTCTGTCCCATTTATTTTCTTACTTTCTTATCCTATTAAGAGCAATGGTAACAATGAATTCTCCCTGAGATTAATTAAGTATTTCTAATTCTCAGAGGGGTTTTGTAATTATAAACTCAATGGTTGAACTCCTTTATTGAAATGAATGAGGTCTAGACAAACGCACGTTTATCCTCTGAGTTTAGATGTTTTATTTTCTAAACTCAGAGTTCACCTATGTTCACACGCTATGTTGAAATAATATCCTGGGTTCAGGTATTTAACTTGTAAATTCATGTTTTCATGGTGTAGTCATTGTGCATCCATCTTAAAAACCCTGTTCTGCTGCTGCGTTGTAAATATTGAACCGTTCTTCCAGGTAAGTTTGTAGGACAGAGTCTGAACCCCGTCATTTAAAGTTAGTATCAAAGTCAGAGTCTAATATTAAAATCAGATGTGCTCTGATCCTCTTCACATAAAAGATTCACTGAAGCTTAAAGTTCATCCAGAGTACGCCTCCACGCCTCCACGCCTCCACGCTTGCAAACGCCACAGTTTCACCCTCACTGGACCCTGCAGCGTTACCGAGCCGCTTTTTCACACACATTAATAACTGTTGGTGACCCATTGATCATCCTCCATCACCACAGGAGATCAAACCGATGCCTCTCTCTCTCCCTGTGAGTCTCTGAGCTCAGAGCGAACGCAGCTCAGCGCTTTGACACAGATTCAGATTCAGCAGCAGCAGCAGCAGCGGCGGCGCCTCTGGGGGCGTTAGCATCCATGTTTCTATGCTTCAGAAAACACCACAGAGAGTTCAGGAGACCAAACCTCTTCCTGACCTCTGAGTGACTCCGCTCACACAGCCGGGCCGTATGGAGAGAGAGAGAGAGAGAGAGAGAGAGAGAGAGAGAGAGAGAGAGAGAGAGAGAGAGAGAGAGAGAGAGAGGGAGAGGCCGCCATCACCATCATCACCGCCCAGGGTCTGCTGTCAACATAGAAAGAGGCCACCCAAACAAACACACCATACACACACACACACACACACACACACACACACACACACGGGGTGACAACTGTGTGTTCAGACAGTTTGTGGGTCAAACCTGTTCAATATAATCTCTCTTTTGTTTTTTTCTTTTCTTTTAAAGACGCAATTTATCGATTGAGACTTTTTCTTTTCCCAAGAAAACAACAAACTGACGCAATAAAATAATGATTTCATAAACTTTAACAGCTTTAAAACAAACAAAACACAACAAACATGAAGAAAAAACCTGATAAATCTGATATTTTGACATGAAATGTGACAAAATTTGTAGTAAAACGAAACAAAATCGAGACAAAATGCAGTTTTTTCTTTATGTGGCATAGAACAAAAATTACTTTATACAGCTTCATTAATAAATGAATGAATGAAAATGTTTATTTTGAAAAAATGCAAAAGAATAACACGAAGCAAACGGAGAGTTAAAACAGAAACTTTGCATTTTTGTGCTGAATCAGAAAAAGACAAAGAAGCAACAAAAAAAACAAATAAATAAATGCAATTATCGCAAAACAAAAACTTTAAATCACTTTATTACCTTCTTTTACATTTTCAAAAAGGAGTGGAAAGAAGAAAAACTTATTAATTTCCACCCCGTCTCCAGTTTTAACTAATGACGGTCTAGTTGGCCAACTTTTCATCATATCTCTCCATATACAAATATAACCATATACATCTCCATTTATTAATTTTGAACGTATTTAGTTAATCTTATAAATAATCAATGTACAGAATCACACTTTGTTTTTTTTATTATCAAATCTCTGTGGAAAAAGTTAGTTTTTATTGTATTCTATTGTTTTTTTGTTCGGTTCAAATTCAGTTTGGTTTTATAAATATTACTAATGTGGTACTAATTGAATAATTCCTTTTTTGTTGTTGTTGTTTTTCAACAAATTATTTAAGTTATCTCAAAGATACGTCACACAGAATGTGGATGAAAAAATTTAGTGATTCTTTGTTTTATTGATAACTTGAATTAAAACCACTTATTTTATGATTTTAAATCCAAAATGATTCCAAACAAATCAACATAATAACACAGGAGGAGGTTGAGTATGACAAAGTTTCTTGTTTTATTATTACACACATAAAAATAAAGTTTAACAAATTTATCATGTTGATCTGTTTTCTCTTAACTTATTTCCCTCGGTCTGTTTGTTTTTTTCTTTTTATTAAAGTGCAAAATCATTATCTACAAAATAGCTTGGTTTTTGTTGGCTAAAATTTATGAAAATTGAATTTAATCTTTTCTATTTACAATCCTTTATTAATTCCTTTTTCAGAAAAGCTAAATCTTAAAAAGAAAACCTTCGAATACAACAAACACTGAATAAACTGTCTGCATTTCTGGCTCATTGTCTCTGAACACAAAGACAAAATTACTCCTTGGACTCTGAATGAAGAAATTAAATTTGAAATAAAAAAACAATATTGTGCAAGAGTTCAATCAAACTGTGAAGAAAAAAAACAAACATGAATTTGTAAAGAGCCAAAATTTCACGTTAAGATTTGAAGCTGGTCATTATTTTGTTTCGTTCTTGAGGTTTTCAGTTTGATTAAACTGTTTAAACTCAACTCAATGTTGGTCAAAATGCTGCACACAATCCTAAACTGTAAATAAATTATAAACAGTAGCAGTAATAAAGAAACAATAAAACAACAAAAGGTATAAAAGCAAAAAGTTGAGTTAAAAGTCAGGCAGAAAAAATGTGTTTTGAGGAGGATTTAGAAACCGAGTCAATGTCAGAAAAAGTGACCAAACGTCTCTTTTCCCTGGATATTTCCTTCTTTTTGGTGATAAAATTCTGTTTGAGGATAATAAAAATTCCCCAAAATGCTTTGTGTTTTTCTCAGCTTGTTCTACAAACTTTTGATATTTGTAAGAAATCAAAGCTGCACTGAGCTCCTGACTTTATTCTGATGCATCAACCTGTCGAGATGTTGAGCAGGAAAAGATGAAACTGTCTGTTTGTAAAGCTGCACTTTCACTAAGATTTTGAGACATTATTAGTATTTTCGCATGAGGGATTTTTTTCTCTTTACTTAAGTGTGTGATGAGGCGCTATGATGGAAGCCTTGCCAGTTCAACAAAGAATGAATAAATAAATGAAAATCTGACTATTGAGAATTGTTTTGGTCAATGTTTCGTCAAAATTTTTAGAGAAGAAGTCAAAATATTGTAATTAAAAAAAATGCAACAAAGTCAAAGTTTGAGCTACAAAATGTAAAACTTATGAGATAATAGTCAAAATTTTGCCATAAAAGTCAAAATTATTAAATCAAGGTCAAATTATTAAATAAAAAAGTCAAAATTATGACATACAAGTCAAAATTTAAATATAAAATGTCAAAATTTCAACATAAAATGTCAAAATTATGAACTAAAAGTCAAAATTTTGACATAGAAAGTCAAAATTATGAGACATGCAGTCAAATTAATCAGAACAATTTGAAATGAATGGGTACATATCAAAATTTTTAATTTATAACTGAAAACTCTGGCTCAATATGCAATACATTTTTTTATAAAGCAACAAAGTCAAATTTTGGGATAAAAAAAGTCAAACTTATGAGATAAAAGTCAAAATTTTGCCATTTAAAAGTCAAAGTGATTAAATTTAGGTCATGTTTTTGGATTAAAAAGTCAAAATTTTGAGATTAAAAAGTTAAAATCATGAATTTAAGTCAAAATTTCAACATAAAAAGTCAAAATTATGAACTAAAAGTCAAAATTTTAAGATTAAAATTTCCCAATTATGAGCCATACAGTCAAAATAATCAGAAATGAATGGGTACACGTCATAATTTTGACTTTATAACCCAAAACGCTGTCTTAATATGCAATAAAATTAAAAAATTCAACAAAGTCAGTTTTTCAATCTATATTTTTTTAATGGAGGAGATTGACTTCTTTGTATTATTTATGTTTATTTTATAGAGAATGTTCTCTTCAAACATAAAAGGAGTGTTTCAAATAATCATATTGGTTATGGGAGTCCTCTTTTTAGGGTTTTTAGAAGATGGTCGTCTTCATATTGTGTGAAGCCTTTTAGCCGTGAGCGTTTAAGCCACATGAGGCTGTGACTGAAACTGAGCGGTGACAGGTGAGTGTTTGAAAACCTGTGAAGACTCTCACGTTCCTCACCTGCTCACAGAGTCGCCCCGTGTCCCCGTCTGCAGGTCTCTCACCGCTCGGCAGCTTGTCAGCCGCCATCGATGGTCACGACATGTCTTCACAGAATCCTCCTGAGAGAAAAAACAGACATCAACAACGAGCTCTGAGGAAAGAAAAGGATGTGATCTCTGTGTGAGTGAGGCTGAGTGCATGTTCAAGACTTAAAACCAGGAAGGAAGTCAAAGCAACATGAATTAGTCACAATATCTAGTCATTTTAAAACATCTGATAATGTAATAAATTACTCACAGGACAAGGACTGGCTTTCTAAAAGAGGAATAATGCACAACGGGAATACAAAACGACATACTTATTTGTTTCACATTACAAAAAATTGAAATCTATGCAAGCTTTTGTCTTATTTTTAGCAAAAGAAATTCTCATTTGACTTTATATGAGCCACATTCAACTGACAAGTAAAGAAAAATGTCTTGTTTTAAGACGTTTAAAGACAAAAATGATGTCTAAATTGCTTGTAATGGGTAAAAAGTATTAGGACAAATATCATCTTAGGAAACTTGGACAAATTTTTCTTATCCCATTGACAGATTCTGTTTTTATTTTTCATTTCAAACCATTCAGATTTCATTTTTGTCTTTTGTTATCTTGAAAAATCTTTGACAAAAAGAGTAAAAAATAATGAGATATGTCAAATTTATGGGATAAAAAGTCAATATTTTGAGACAATAAAGTCAAAATCCCGGAGCAAAAAGTGAGAATTTTGAAATATAAACGTCAGGATTCAGAGATACAAGTAAAAAAATTAAGATAAAAATTTTGATACATATTCAAGCAAAAAATTCAAAGATTTGTGATTTAAAGTCATACTGAGATATAAAAAGTCAAAATTTTGGAAAAAACAACACAAAATTTTGAGATAAAAAGTTATAACTTTGAGACAAAGTTGAAATACTGAGATAAAAAAAAAGAGTCAAAATCACTACAGACAGTCAAAATGTTGAGCTTAAAGGAAGATATCTTAAGATAATACAGCAACAAGAAAAAAGAGAGTTGAAATTTTGAGCCAAAAGATCAAATTATAAGAAAAAAAGTTGACATTTTGCATTTTAAACTCAAAATTTGGATAGGCAATGACAAAAAAAATCTACACAAATGAGGATTGTGTAAGAGCAGATTGTGTAACTGCAGGAATGTGTAAGTGCAGAATGTGTAGGTGTAAAATGTGAAAGTACAGATTCTGTGCAAATTGTGTAGTTGTGGAATATGTAAGAGCAGATTGTGTAGTTTCAGATTGTGTAGGTGCAGAATGTGTAAGTGCAGATTGTTCAACTGCAGATTGTTTAGGTGCAGAATCTGTAAGTGCAGACTATGTAGGTGTAGATAATGGACAATGATGTCACTTCAAATAAATGCCAGAGAGTCTAAACAGCAGCTTTACTGTCAGATGTGATGATAAAATTAAAGTAAGGAGAATGGACATAGAAAAAAAAAACTGAAAAAAAGAAAGAGCAGATTGCTGCCCTTTCAAAAACATCTTTTTTGCTTGTTTGCTTCTTCAATGTTGTTGGACTAAGTTTTTCTTTGCCAAACAGTTTCCTGCAAAATAATTTTTCCTTTCTTTAATTTTCAAGGATTTTTGAAGAACTTAAAACCTCTCTTTCAATTCTCTCACAAAACATTTTCATCTTAATGTGGAGAAAAGTGGAAAAATAAAAATGAAGCTGTAATAAAAGTTCACTTATTTCATGTTTGGTTGTTCATCAGGCCAATTTTCAACATATTTGAGTGAACGGAATAAAAACATACAGTCATGAATTTTAAATTTTTGCACTGAAATTTGGCTGTTGATGCTTTTATTCATCTCTTACTCTGAGTTTTTGTTCAGGAACTTCAGGACATAAAGCTGAAAAGACTCTGCTCTTCATTTCAATGTAAACAATGAAAACAACTGAGCTTAACAACCGCACGTGTCTCTGTTCTCAACAAGGTTCAACATGTTCTGATAATTTAACATTTCATGAGTCAAACATGAAGAGTGTGGGAGAGCAAAGCAAGCAGAGTTTGATACTGTGAGAAACTTTGAAATGATTTGACGTAATAAAGAAAAAACAATGAGGAAAACAGCTTTATGTATTTGCTTTTCCAAACCAAAATTAAAGCTCCTGGCTGTTATTTAACACCCGCCACAGCTTGTGAGAAACCTGAATTCATCTTAAAATATTCACAGAATGAGGTCGGATTTTTCAGAAGATGCTGAAGTTTCTGAAAAATTAATGCTGAGAAACCTTCATGTTGGTGGCTGGAGGGCAGAAAACGACTTGAACTTTACCAAGAAATCGTTTACGCTCTCACCCATAAACTGTAAATGGCAAATGGGTGAAAATGTCACATGGAGTGCTAGAGAAAAAAAATATATATATATGACACTGTGGAGTCCAGCATCACAGGGGAAATATCAATAGAGTTAAAAGTGCACTCATAGCGTATATACACACCCTGTACTCCCAAGGAAAAAGGATATATATAAACTGATTCTATGTGATGTACATTTCGTAGATTTTTCTATCACTCTGTTACTCACGAGGGAGAGAAAAGTGATTCAACACTATTTGTAACTCGTTGCAACTAATACAAAGTTCTGCCTCTGTTTCAGAAACAGGTGATGTCACAATACATAATGCTAATTTATCATATCGTCTCTGGTGGTTGATTCGTAATTGAAACCAAAATTTTGGAAAACTTCTCCCATTTGTGGTTTTCAGGATGTTTCATTGTTGAAGTTTATTGCAATAATACAAGTGAAACCAGACGTGACTATATTTTGGTCGAATGTAGTTTTAGGTTGAACACATTGACTGTTGGCTCTAACTGAGGTCTCTGCAAAAACTGCTCCCCCTGGTGGCCGGCTGCAGTACAAGTCAAAATCTCTATCTTCTCATTCATTCCAGTTGAGAGGTGGTAAAACTGTAGAAAATTATTACACCTCGTAAAAATGTTTCTCACAACCTTATGCTGTGGTGACATGAAGATATTTGGCTGCATTGTGTTCAAGTCCTCTTTTTTCTGAGGAGATGGTTTTTCATTAGTTAGGAGACGTTAAAAACCGGGTTGTAAGTTTTGTTTGACGATGATTGACTGTTGCTGTTCGTGTGTTTTTATTGGGGATATAAGAAACTTCAGGATGGAGAGACAAAGAGAGATTAGACCTTCAAAAGATGGGGCACAGATGACCTAGTGCAAGGGTTCCCAAACTTTTCAGCCTGTGACCACCAGAATAGCAGCGTTAGAGACTGGCGACCCCCTGCTGTGGTACGACACTAATGGGCCAATCCAAAAACAGACATAAACAAACAAAAAAACCCTGAGGAGACTTAATTTAACTCATCGGTAGAAAATTTACAGACCAATGTGCACTTTGCTGTGTTCACTGCATCAAACTTTAACAAAGAAATGTGAAAAACTGATAAAACATTTTCTGTTTGCATGATTTTATATTATCTTTAACCCCTATTTTTGCTTTGATCCTTACAATAATGGATTAAATGTGGAATTGTTTATAGTTTTCGATTTTGGGACACATTCCACGACCCCCTATCGATGTCTCGCGACCCCCCAAAGGGTCCCGACCCCCACTTTGGGAACCACTGACCTAGTGGATTAGGTCGACCACCGTGAGGTTCACCCTCCAGCTGGTGGCCCGGATTCGGATCCGGCATACGGCCTGTTTCCTGCATGTCACTCCCCACTCTCTCCCCCTTTCCTACTCTATCCACCGTCCTCCTCTATCCATTAAAGGCATGAAAAGCCTACAAATATATCTTTGAAAAAAAGAAAAAAAGACCTTCAAAAGGAAAAAACAAATATAAATTTTGCTTTTTTGTTCCCCTGTTTCACCCAAAATCTCGACTGCGCAGACTCTGGCGGCTCCAGTAACGAGGGTCTTTTAGCTTCAAAACCGTACAGCGGTTAAAGGCGGAGCCACACTTTCCGTTCTTTATACAGTCTATGATCCACAACTCTTCTGTGAACTCCTTGGCCTCGATCATCCCCCAGAAGTCTCTAGTACGTATATATTATTTCAACGCCCTCTGCCTTTGTCTGTTGACATCAGCAACTACAGTAACGCCCATCAAGACGACAGTTAAGATCTCAAAATGTTTGTGGTTTCCTTGGTTACAGTCCTCCTTCTTTCTTCCATATTCTGCAAATTGAAACTCATGGGATGAGATGTTACTCTAGTTGTGCACAATTCTAGTCATAATGGAAACAACAGCGATGTGCATTTGTACTTACTGAAAGCTTCATGTTTGCTAAACTGCAGGAAAAACTCTGCCTGATCTGGAGATAAGTGTAACCCAGCAGTTTCTGTTTCAGCTTTTCAGCTTTTCCATGTCTAAGCGAAACTGTGGTGTTAGCATGAGTGTCGTTGGGGATTACCATCAGAAGGAAGCTGAACGTCTCAGTCAGGTGCTAAATAAAACATATGAAAGTTCAGGATGTGTCCGACGCGTGTGCTACTTTAACGAAGAGGGGCTGACTTCCATTGGTCCCATGTTTGCATCAATGAGTTACAAACAAAGTGTCTGGTCACTTTATGAGAGGACTTCGTTCAATTAACATGACTTTTTCTTTCTTTGTGAGTGATAAAAAAATATTTTTTCCACAAAAGGGTCAGTAAACATACCCCACGTCCTTTTTTGTGGTGATATGGGGTGTGTATATAAGAAAAAAAAGCACTTTTAGCTCCATTTTATTGATATTTTCCACACGGGAGTGTATGTTGGAGATTTCTCTTCACTCTTGTACCTTGTGACATTTTCACCCTTTTTAGGGTCCATTTTAAGATTCTTTTATTTGTTTTTAAATCTTTTAATGGTCTGGCCCCACCTTACCTCTCTGAGCTCCTCCACCCCTACACTCCTGCTCGGTGCCTCAGGTCAGCTGACCTCCTGCTCCTTGAGGTACTGAGGTCCAAACGGATGCTCAGAGGGGACAAACTTTTTCTGTCGCTGCCCCTAAATTGTGGAACGAGCTCCCCCTCCATATAAGAGTATCCACCTCACTGTCTGTTTTTAAAACTCGTCTTAAAACCCACTTTTATTTCTTGGCTTTTAACTCACCATGAGACTCGACTCTGTTTTAGTGTTTTATGGTTTGTTTTTAGTTATTGTTTTACTTATTGTTTTTTTTGTTCTTAAATTTGTTTTTAGGAACGACGAAACAATGAAGCAATAACATGAGTGTTATATCTGATTTTTATCTTTGTTTCAATGTTTCTGTCCATATGTGTACAGCACTTTGTTTTCAGCTGTGGTTGTTTTTAAAGTGCTCTATAAATAAAGTTGAGTTGAGTTTTTGTTTTTCACAGTTTACAGGTGAGAGCGTAAATGATTTCAGAGTAAAGCTCAAGTCGTTTTTTTCCCCTCTGGCCACGGACACGTGAGCGAACCATATTGTAAACGCTGAACTCAATGTAGCTTCTTTTGAGTCAGGAGGAGGTAACGAAGCGGGACTTTAGCCTCTTTTCTCTGCTGTCACTTTAAGTCAGCATGAAACCAGAATGTAAAGACGATGCTGTTTTCTCGTAACCTACTTTTCGAGACCCACTGATATAGCTATGTAATATTTAAGAGTAATTTAAAGTTTAATTTACTGAAACATCTTCTCTACAGACAGGTTTTGAGGTTAGTAGTTGTCTATAACTGTCCTTCGTGCAGCTTTGTAGTGAAGTTGGTGAAAAGCATTAACCGCTCAATGGTGGGCCCTCTTGCTTTTGTCCCCCTCCTTCTTCCCTGGATCACTGTCTTTATCTGCGCCGGCGTCCTGAGTGGAGCGCGCTCTCATGTTCCAGATATTAAATTACTCATGAAATATTTGCTTGGCCTCCAGGGTCTGCTGCAGCCTGCTCACAAACCTCCACTTAGCCCCTGAATGGGCTCTGAGTGCAGGCTTGTGTCACCTCTCGTTGGAAGGTCAATTTTTCCAATTTAGAAAAAAGGGCATTACAGGACAAATCAGAGCCTGTTAGCTTTACATTTCTGCTCTTGTCATCTCTCGCTTCTTCCTCCTCGGCGTAGCTCTCTCTCTCTCTTACCCCCCCCCCTCTCCTCCTGCTCAAACCGTCCGAAAAGAAGCAGACTGAGAGGTTGAACATTGCATGATTCAGTACGAGGAAAAGCCCCGATCGCTCACGCTGTGTGCACTTGACTGTACCAGAAAGTTCCTCCATGCTCAGTGAACCTTGAAGACGTTTTAAAGACACAGCGGCAGAGTTCAGGAGGACGACACGAGCATCAGGGACCGTCTAGACTGACGTGTGGAGTCCAGAGCCTGATGGTTTGTGGGTAGAAGGATCAGAAATATCCCATCACTGCCTCTGTTTTTAGTATAAGTAAGAAAATTAGTGACAATTATCCACTCAATTAACCACTGTTTGCAATCAGGAATTAAACAAATCTTCGTCTACTTTTGTTTTCACATCATCACTCTGTTAAAAGCATGAATAAATTAACTTTAACTGCTTGTTTATTTTGCGAGAACAGCATTTTAACATTGCTGACAGAGAGTTTGTGCTTTTTAATTCTTATCACTGTGATCCAGAAGCTTTGCATTACCATATTTTATCCTATTATTATTAGTTTTTCATATTAACTAATGCAACTCATCGACTGTCATGCATGTTAATAAGCTTTTAAAATGTAACGGATGAAAAAGTTTCTAAATTTCTAAATAAATTCTGGATATTTTTGAGAAACAGTCTGTTTTTTTTGCCTTATATATAATAACTGTGGTACTATGTCAGTGAATGTCAGTTTTGAGTGTATAAAAAGTGGTATGTTTATTATTCATGGCTGTGAATTTTCTCATTGTGGGATGAATAAAAGAGTATCTTATCTTATCTTATTTGACCTTGTTTATTGTCCTTATTGTTCTTTCCTGTACACTGCAAAAACGGAAATCCAAGCAAGTCATTCTGTCTTATTTGCAGTAAAAATTGTCTCATGGTTCTTCATTTGAGCCACATTCACCAGACCAGGTCATAAAAATGTCTTATTTCAAGTTTTTTTAAGACAAAAATGAGGTGTAAATTGCTTGTAACAAGTCCAAAAAAAATCTGCCAATGGGATAAGAGGAATTCGCCCGGGAAGTTTCTTGAAATTAGTAAGATGTCTTAAAACAAGAATCTTTTATCTTATCCCATTGGCTGATTTTTTTTACTTGTTACAAGCAACTGATGCCTCATTTTTGTCTTAAAAAACTTGAAATGAGACATTTTTATGACCCTGTCTAGTAAATGTGGCTCAAATCAAGAATAGTAAGACAAATTTTACGAAAAATAAGACAAAATGATTTGCTTAGATTTCAGTTTTTGCAGTATAGGATGGTAAGTGACTGTAATGAAGTTTGGTATTTTTGCGCCAAAACCTCAGCACAGTAATGTGAATACTGCAAGAATTGTCAGCTGAAAAGACCAAGAAGCTCATCATTTTAACTTTTTTGTGTTCAGAGAAAATTTCCTTTCTTGT
Organism: Thalassoma bifasciatum; assembly: GCA_008086565.1. Classification (NCBI taxonomy): domain Eukaryota; kingdom Metazoa; phylum Chordata; class Actinopteri; order Labriformes; family Labridae; genus Thalassoma; species Thalassoma bifasciatum. Next base: position 37,371 of record RPOG01002642.1, on the reverse strand, counting down.
GTATAAATCTCATGCAGTGTTCCATGATGTGAAAAAGTTTTTTTTTTCTCTGGAAAGTTGCAGTTTTGGCACAATATAAAAGCCATTTAAAGTATGGAAAAAGTGCCAAGATTTTGAGCACTAAGCTGTAATTTTTGTAAAATGTTGCTTGAAAGATTAACTGGTTAATTATGTACAATAACAAATGAATATTGAAGTTAAATTTATTAAGATGTCTCATGTGTCTCATGAATGTTTTGATGACTGCAGACTGATAAATTTATCTGTTCCTTCAAAATAAAATACAGAATAAACTAAATTAACCCTACAGTGGACACCTATTTGAAAGTTATTTACTCCTAAATTCAATAGTTCATGTGGTGGAAATTCATATTAGCCTGTGTCAGGAAATTTGTTTCTTCATAGGGCCTGAAAAAATGTTTTCAATTCTTTTTCCAAACCTGTTTATATTTTCAAAAAAGTTATAGACAAACATTTGAGGGTGAAAACGCTTATGAACTATTAATTCATCAGTGTTAAAATGGATGAAAGAGAGTTAAACTGTTTTGCAAAGCATTAAAAAAAAGATTATTCAAGAAATTACCAAAAGAAAAGAAGTCAAACAAAATAATAAGTCTTATTTACATTAAGTTCACACTGTTTTATGTTGAAAACTCAGTTACAAATATTTGGGGAAAAAAAGGAAACTTTTTCATGCCTTAAGACGAATAAAAACACTCAAGGGAAAAATCCTGACACTGACTTTCATAATTCATGCATCAGAGGGTTAAATCTATCACACATGGTTGGTTTGATGAACCAGGAACACATTTAATCAGTAGAGTTGAACAATTTCTGGTCTTTTTATGTCATTGTTAGTGATTTTCAACAACTATCTTGACGGTGAAATACTTCTCTAAGATATTATGTTGAACTTTGAGCGTATACATGTTCTTGCTTTTTCTATTTGACAAAAAATTTCCAGCTTGATTTAAGTTTATTTCAGATTTTTTTTAACTTTATTGTCTTGTTTTAATTCTATAACTTCTCAGTTCTTTGTGGAAAACTTTAGGTTGCAGGTTTGTTTGCATGAAAGTTTCATTACAAATAAAGCAAAACCAGATTGGAGTGGAAGGAAAACTTGAAACAATTTAAGTTTTGTTTTTTTTTCTTTTTTTAATACCGTTTTAATGTGCTTGTTTGATTGTGCATTGTGAGGTTTTGTGTAGGTGCAGGCTGAGAGTTGAGACGCTGTCGCTCTTTGGTGCTTATGTATGTACTTACACTGTAAAAAATAACAGGTTCTACTTTTACTGAAAACAGAAGATCAGTCAAATTGAATATACCTTTAGAAATAGTTTGGCTTTGATAGAAACAAAAGAAACGTAAGTGAAGTAATGTTTCTTTCAGGTTGCATTTATAAAATAACTTTATTAACACCTGCAAACACTCTTCCTCAAACACTTCAAGATGTGTGAAACTATCTGCAGGTTCACAGCTTCGCATTTTAAAGCCTTATTTTCTCTAAGTGATTCAACAAACATCATCAGAACTGGATTTCAACTCCAACAAAATGTCAGGTCTGCATTTCGTCCGATAACTGCATCATATCTGCACGCGGTGACCTCCTCCTCCTCTTCTTCCTCCTCTTGGAAGCATTTCAGAAGCAGATAAATCGATGAGAAGCAGATGTAAAGATTTCCCCGACTGCAGGCCTTCAAGCGTTCCCATATGGCCACCAGTGCAGCCGCGCCGTCGCTTATAGATCCCAGCAGAAAGGTGAGAAGCCAGTCACCCGTGGTTATTACCAGCTCACTCATGAAATCAACGACCACGGGGGGACAGAGCGGCGAGAGACGGTCAGAGATCAGGAGAGATGCAGCTTTCAGCCTTTACATGTGACCAACACTGAGTCAAAACGTCCAGAATATAACTCTCCTCATCCTTCATTCTTTAGATTAATCCACATTAAATATTTATAATCCACTCTTCCTCTTCCTGCAGCATCGTGTTTATCAATTCCAGATTAATTTCAGAGTCTTTATTGAGGTCGAATTTATCTTAAAGAATGATGTAAAGTGGGAAAAACTCTCTCAGAGCAGATAATTAACATTCCTCCATACATGAAGTGAGGTTTTATTAATGCATAACTGAGTGTTAAGAATTTAGATGATCTCGACATGAAGCTGACTTGACCTAAAATAGGATTTAACAGCTCTCTGAACCTGAAGAAGTGGGAGTTTTTATTACACTGCCACATTTTTTTTTAACTTGTACTCCTGTGTGTGTGTGTGTGTGTGTGTGTGTGTGTGGTAACCCTTCCCACACAGTCGCGTATAAACCCATCAGCCCTCTCTGAGGTCGGCTCTCCACGCTCTCTTGGTTCGTTAGGAACATGACGTATAAATCATTTAAATCATATCCGTGTTTCTGCAGCAGCTCCCGAGTTTCTCTTCTCACCCAGACGACTCCGCATGAGGTTAAAACCACAAAATCACGACTGATTACGGACACTACGGCGACAAAATTTCACTTTTGACTCACGTTAAGATCATTTTAAATACGTGCTCTTAATTTGAAAGGCCTTCAAATCATGTTTTATGACTTTTATATAATCATGCTTTTTAAAATTAAGTTTTTTAACCTCTGAATCATATCTGGTCCACTGACCTAACTTTTGGTGTCACTTTTATTGAACAGCTCTGGGTTCACATGATACATTGACACTTTTATTCTCATTAATATTTCTTTTGATTACATTTCCTGTTAGTTGTGTTTTTACTTAAATTTGATTATTAATTTTATTTTCCTAAGCATAGAAATAATAAGAGACTTTCTCATTTCTAAGCAGCATTGAACCCTCTACAGTAGTATTTCCCAACCAAGCAGCAACCTCCGGTCTGAAAAAATGAGACAACACTGAAGTGCTAAAAAGCTGCTGTTCCTCCAGTGACCACTTGAGGCTGGCTCCGGAAGCACCGGAAGTCACGTACAAATGAACACAAAAAAGGCCGTTTTCAGAGCTGAAATTAGCGTATTTACAGCCTGGTACAAACTCTGTCTCCTGTCTGTATCGCTAATTTCACTAACGGCACACACTGTGAGGGGGGTGAATTTTTTTCTAACTCGGCCGTTTGGAAGATAGAAAGATCGAGAGCTCGCCCAATCAGAGCCACATCTCAGATCACGTGACTGACGGGCGCCCAATAGCTGTGAGTGTGGTCACTCGTCCCAATGCCATTATGGCCGCGCTTACCATTTTGCTTCTAAACTGATTTGTAGTAACAGACTGGTGAAATATATTATACAGTCTATGTTCCCAACCTGTGGGCCGTGGCCCCCTGGTGGGCCGCGACAGTACTGCAAGTGGGTCGCCAAATCATCACCAAAATTGTCTGATGTTTGGAAATGAAATAGACAGTCAGTTTAACAGTGCTGTGGTTACACAGACCGTATTTACATCAAATAAAGAAATAAGTCAGCTACAGTTAAGTTACTCCCATAAACTGTATAAAACATGGACATAGTCGCTGTGACGTCACCCGTCTGTTACTGCAGCTCTGTTTTGAGGCTAAACGGCGGTCGCAGCCATATTGGATTTGGGACGAGTGACGAGTGCCCAAACTCACAGCTATTGGGCGACAGTATGTAGTGAAATAAGTATAGTATAGTATATAGTATGATATATGTATTTCATGTATAATGTATAATGTAATGTATAATATATATATAGTGAAATAAGCGATACAGACGGGAGACAGAGTTTGTACCAGGCTTTAAATACGCTAATTTCAGCTCTGAAAACGTCCTTTCTTCCGTTTCTTTGTACGTGACTTCTGGTGCTTCTGGAGCCAGCCTCAAGTGGTCACTCAAGGAACAGCAGCTTTTTAGCACTTCAGTGTTGTCTCATTTTTTTAGACCGGAGGTTGCTGCTTGGTAGAAATAGACGGGTGACATCACAGAGACTACGTCCATGTTTTATACAGTCTGTGTTCCCAACCTGTGGGTCGCGGCCCCCTGGTGGGCCGCTACAGTACTGCAAGTGGGTCGCCAAATCATCTCCAAAATAGTCTGATGTTTGGAAATGAAATGGACAGTTAGTTTAACAGTGCTGTGGTTACACCGACCGTATCTACAGCAGATAAAGAAAAAAAGTCAGAGAGGGCAAAAGTTACTTCTTACATAAATGATATAATCAGATTTGACATTAAAGATTAAAGAATGTAAACAAAGAAGAGTTCGATTGTTGAACTCTGAGCCTGACGTCATGATATCGATTGGCTCGTCTCTCCATCCTTCAGATCTTCCTGACAGCAGCTTTAAGCTCATCACGGTATCATTCTCCGCTGATCTCCTATCGCTCCTCGCCGATAGACAAAACATACATTTGTTGACATCCATATTTAATGGGTCACTTCATCAGCGAGCGTTATAAACACGAGCGCTGCCCGGAGAGAGTCCGAAGAGAGATAAGCCGCAGTGTAAACCAGCTCTGCACTATAATTTATGACCCACAAGTCAAGCCAGATTAGGCCTGATTGGATCGCTGGTGCCATATGTGACCTACAATCTGCGCTGCGCTCGTACAGCGGGGCGGGAGGGTCAACCATCTCTCTGGGCAAAGGTTGCCATGGGAACGACCCCTGGATGCTTGGCTCTTGCGTCGCTCTTCGCAGCCCGAACACATCTCAAGGCGGAATTATCCAGGATTTCTTTCTATTCTTCTGCTCTATTTCCTCACTCTGCTCTGCGGTTTCAGCGCCCTCTGTTTCCTCTCCACACACACACACACACACGCACACACGCACACACACACACACTTTACTTACTGTGGCATTTAGTCACTTTGCATGCAAGCTGACATATTATATGTACACATTTACAATCTCTCAGCACAACACGCTTTGCACGCACTGACCCTTCAACAAACTGCAACAAACGCTTCTCCATGAAAACCCCTCAACATAACCCTCACCTCTTCCATGCTGGTCTAAATACTTCAACACCAGATTTTTAACATCTTCTTCTCTCTGTTTGGGTACAGTCAACTCCACTGAACGTCATCCAAAAACCCCGAAGCCTCAAGACACGATTCTTTTCAGCGGGGACGAATTTGTGCTCAACTGAAAATAAAGGTTGTAGCTACGAGCGATTGAGTCTGTGAGTCTGCTCAGGCTGAAACTTCATGCTTGGATTCAACGCGATCTGCAGGGAAAAAAGTTCAAAGCTGAATCCAAAAACGTGCCACAGAGACTTTAGAGATGACGACCTGAAGCTCATAAATATTTGTGCTTCTCATAGCTGAACTTTGTCAACTAACATAGTGTCGTCAAAGCACAGAAGAGGATCATGGCGACTTGGATAAAAGTAAGAATTAAAGTTGAGTTTATACATTTTTAAGAAAATAAGTCGAAATTCTAACTTTGTTTCCAGGATTCTGACACGAATCTTCTAAATTAAATCTCAGAATTCCAACTTTAATATCAGGATTCTGACTTTTTCCCCTAAAATCTGACTTTTTTCTAAGAATTCTAAATTTTGGCTTTTTCTAAAACTCTGAAGTCATTTTTTTCACTCAGAATTCATAATTTTATCTTTAAAATTCTTATTTTAATCTCAAAATTCTGTTTTTTTTCCTCTCTCAGAATTCTTACTTAAATCTAGAATTCTGATCTAAATCTCAGAATTTTGACTTTTTTTTTTTTTATTTTTTTTAGAAAGTTTACTTTTTTTTCTAAGAAATCTAATAGTTGTCCCAGAATAATAATTTTAATCTTGAAATTTAAATTTTAGTCTGAGAATTCAGACTTTGATCTCAATCTATAAAAAAGGAATTCTGGTATTTTTCTCAGAATTCTGACTTTTAACTCAGAATAATATATTTAATCCTTGCATTCCAAAATTTTTGCAGAATTTCAACTGTTATCTAACAATTCTGACAATAATCTCACATGGCCACCTTTTTTTAAAATATTTTTTTAAATCAGCATTCTTACTTTTATCTAAGATTTCTAATTTTAATCCCCCCAATTTTTGTTTTCTTTCCTCAGAATTCTTACTTATTTCTCAAGTTCTGATCTTTATCTCAAAATTTTGACTTCTTAATCTTTTTAATTTTTTTTTTTAGTTCTAAATTAAAACTAAGAAATCTGATATTTGACTCAGAATTACAACTTCAATCTTGGAATTTTAATTTTATCTCAGAATTCAGACTTTTGTCTCAACTTCCAAATATAAAATAAGATTCTGGTATTTTTCCTCAGAATCCTAAATTTAATCCTTTCATTCCAAAATTTTCACAGAATTCCAACTTTTATTTAACAATTCTGACATTAATCCCAGAAGGCGGAGTTTTTTTTTTTTTGTTTTTTTTTTTAAATCAGAATTCTTGCTTTAATCTCAAAATTCTTTCATTTCTGTTTAGGACGGCTTTTTAACTCAGAACTCTGACTTTACCCCACTCTACATTATGATACAAAAAAAAATTTGAAACAAATTTAGTAAAATATTACAGGCAATTCTTATCCTTTTTATATATTAAAGGGACTTTTAGTCTTTGTGATGTTAATGGAGTCAACCCGACCACAAATGCTGAGAAAGATCTTAGAAAAAAATCTGAATGTGGTGCTGACGATCAAATTTTAGTGTCATGGTTTTGAACAGCATTAATTTTCCTTCACACATTTGATTCTGTGTGTTAGGACAAGTTAACCCGTATATCTTAGCCACAAGAGATAAAAATATGAAATAAAACCACAGAATGAAGAGGGACCTTGTTTCATTACACTGCAGCAAACACTGGAGCAAATATAATTAGTTCCCCTGAGAAATTCAGAGTTGCTCTTTCTCTGTCCTGTCAGGGTCGAGGTTAAACTCAGAGGAAAAACAATAAAGAGGTGAAATCCCTGAACTGAATTAAATCAAACGTTTTCACTCTTTCAGCAGGAAAAGGATCTGAAGGTTGTGAAGTTATTACACCACAGCAGGTTTTATCAGATCCAGACTCAAATGTGTGTGTGAGAAACGGCTACAGGAGGCTGTTTTAAAGAGGTTATTTATAATCACTTACACCTCAAACAGGTAACTACTGGCTGCATAAATTAATGATAAAGAGTCGAAACCTGCAATACCTTTAGTGTCCACTTGAGGCTGGCTGTAGAAGAACCAGAAAGCACAAACGCACCAAGAAAAAAAAAAGATAAGACTGACAGACGAGCATCCTGGAGCTGTTACAGTCCAGATTCCCCTGATGTGTCTTTTTCACCCGGATTTCTCGTTACTGAACCTGATCAGATAGGTTTCCATTCAAGTGTCAGCTCACGCTAAATCTGCTCTGATGTTTATGACAACAACAAGTTAAAAAAGAAACATGGCAACTGTGAAGGGGGTATTGTTAATGTTGCACTGCATACGTTTTGTACGGCATCATTTGCGGCAGCTGCAGCTAGACCTTTTTCAAAGTTTCTCTTCAGAAAGTTCTGCCATTGTTATTATTTCTTTGTGTCTCTCTAGAGATACTTATCTGGTAATAACAGTTACTCTGCCCCCAAAGTTTCTGGTGTTACTGCTCTGTTTGGCTCATATCTGTAAGCTTTATGGAAATGTGCGGAAATATGGAGGAAATGAACTGAACGCAAAGCATGGACAGGAGGCTCCACCCGTATCCGTATTTAACTTTGAACATAAATGGACCTTGAGGAAGAAAAGTGTATGGATGTCATACCCGTGACATCACCCATTTGTTTGTGATACAGACTTTTGATTTCCAGTCCCAGCATTAGAAATCATCACGGTGGCGTTACAAAGATGACATCCATACTTGGGTCTATGTGGTTGAAACAATGACATCAATGACCTCAACTTCCTCAACCACAAGATCAACTTTTCTGGATGACATTTTACGTTTCATTAAATGTGTTTCTGTTAATTTAAGGTTGTTTGACTGGTTGAAGCACTTAGCTGCACCTGTAAGTGCAGATTTGAGAGTTGAAGTAGGGATTTATGTCACTTTGAGGAAGTTTTGCGAGTTTCTCTTTTGAAACTGGTGAACCATCCGTATGTCTTTGGAAACACTGCGGTTTAATTTTTACATAAAGTCAGTTTTTTTCGTTTTCTTTCTAGTGTTTTTTCGATTGACCCAAAAGTACTTGCAGTTTTTGACCATATGTTTGGGAAATACCTTGAAACTTCGGACACATCACAAGAAAACAGTCTTTAAAGGATTGTAACCATAGACTGTATAATCAGTGAACTTAATGATGTTCTGCTCTAACTGAAGATTCCAGCAGATGCCCCGCCCCCTGGTGTCTGGCTGCAGTATAGGTCATAAGCCCCGCCTCCCCATGCATTCTAGATATGAGTCTGGAAATCTTTAATAAATTACGATACCTCGTAGAAACGTTTCTGTCATCTTTACTCTAAGGTGGTATGACGATGTCATCTGGCTGCATGTGTTCAGGTGTTTTTTTCCTGAGAAGTTAGTTTCTCATTAGTTATTGGACGTTAAAAACCGTGTTATAAGTTTCCTTTTACGATACTTGACAGCTGCCGTTCATGAGTAGTTTTTATCGGGGATATAAGAAACTTCGGGAAAGAGCCAAAAGGAGACTAAACCTTCTGAAGAAGAAGAAATAAATATTTTTATTTCTCTTTTTTACTTGGCTCCACCGGAAATTCTCTGCTGCACAGACTCTGGCTGCACAATGGCGGCTAGAGAAACGGGGTTTTTGGCTTCAAAACGGTAGAACGGTGACAGGCGGAGCCACGCTGTCCATTCCATATACAGCCTAGGATCGTAATGCATTGCTAAAAACATTTTGTTGACTTTTGATCGGGGATGGGCGAGTACAAATATCAGGTTTTGGTATTGGCCTGATACTGGCCTTATCTCATGGTATCAGGTACTCGTGAGTATCAATGCCAGCCAACGACACTCAAGTCAGTCCTCGCGGCACGTTTTCTAAAGAAGTAGATCAGTTTTCAATGCTCAGTATTGATATAAAAAGTCGATTTAGCTGCTCCACAAAACAAAAATATCTTCTGAAATTACTCTCTAAATGCATGTTCTGGAGTTTATATTCGCTTTATCTTCAGACAAAGGTTTGCGAGGCTGAAACGTTACAGTAATATTAATCTTCATGTCGCGAGGTCGGCTCTTTTTTTAATCTTTCTGAAGTTTCTGAATGAGCTAAGAGGCTAAAAACACAACAGACAAAATCAGCGTGAGGAAAACGTTTAAGTTTGTTTTGTAGCTTTGTTCCAATTTTGTGCTTTGATTCTGGATCTTTGAGTAAAACAGGTAGAGTTAATAGTTACACTGTTTTATTTGCACTTCTGTTTATTTCAAGAAAATACTAAAACTTTAAGATCTGTTAGTTGATATTCGACTTTATTATTAAACTTATCCCTCCACCTGTTATTTGGACCCTTTGTTGAAATGCGGTGCTCAGCATTTCAACATCCAGCATTTGCTGAAAGGAAATGTGTTTTTGAACATCCCTACTTTTGATCATATATTTTAAAGTAAATAGAGTTTAATTTGAAGATTTTCTCATTTTACAGCTTGGATTACTTTACATGGTGAGGGTTACACTCGCTCTCTCGTGTCACCGTGTTAACTCCTCAGGTGAGTGAACTCGGCACCCTACTGTTCACACACAGATCTGGAACACACATACACACATACACACACACACACACACACACACACACACACACACACAGACTGCTGGGTTTTTGGTCAGAGGTCAGAGAATCAAAACACTGTGAAGACTTTCTAATCCCACCTGCTTGACTTCTCCTAACGTCGCTCTCCGCCGGCTCCACTGAGGTTTTCTTGTTTGCCAAGCAGGTCAACACGGGTAACGGCGGGTTTCAGAGGGCTTAACCGACAACGCCACAACCCCGTTCCAGTAAGCCAGGGGAGCTGGGTCACGATGAAAGAGTGTACACACACACAAAAAAAGTCCACAGCGACGGGCAAAGAGAGATGAATCCTCTTAGCGGGAATATCCTGTCGTGGGTCCATCTGTTGCTCCGAGATGGACGACTGTTAGGATGGAGAGAGAAGGGAAGAAAAGATCAGGAGAAGAAACACAAACGTGGAGAAAAGTCCTAAAACAAACCTTCTGTTTTTGAAGATATTTGGTTTAACAGGACAGATTTGACTCCTGGTAGTAATTTCTGCGCTTCTCATAAATGTAAACTGGGAGAAATCTCAGATAAAGAGCAACAAAAACACTTTTCTCCATTTTCTTGAGTCTGTTTTAAATTTATTTATGTTTTATCAAATCAGGAAACAGATGTATTTTACAGCCCATGAAACATAGAAATATGCACTCAGACTGCTGTTTCAAACCATCTTCATTTTTCTGACGTTAATTCAATAAATCTAATTTCACAAAGTGCAAGTTAAAGACACACAATATCTAATAACAATTTGGTCTTTTAAACATCTCGATTCGCCAAATATCTTCAGCGTCCACGTCTCTGCCAACGACAACAGAACCAAAGCTGTTTGTCTATTTGGAGATTGGAAAACATATGGTTGGTAGATTCAATAACACTCATGAGGGAAAAGAGATTTTGTGGATTTACTGATTCATGGAAGTGGAAAGTGAGTCCTTGTTCTTTTTTTTATTTTTTTTATCGGTGAAACAGTTACAAAAATTGACAAAATCCAAGGTAAAGCATTTAGTGCCAAGAAGGGGGAAAAAATTGGACAATATGTTAAATATCATGGATTTTCAGATGATTTTAATCAGATAACTCTTGAGTTATGATTTCCAGAATAAAATCATTGGTGGTTAAAGCCTAAAGCCTTTATACTCTGATAAGGTGGTTCCCTAATGCCTTGATGACAAATTTCATCCATAATTCTTCAAACAAAAGCAGTGATTAAATGTAAATAAAGTTATACAAGCAGAAAATGTTTGATCTGTTTTTTTATTTCTTTTTGTTCCAAACTGCTGAGGCGACTAAACCAGCATAATAGCGCGATAATGGAAGACAATATTTTCTCTCTTTTTTTTTTTTTTTTTTTTTTTAATATTTCAGAAAAGCAATTGTTTTACATTCTTGCAACACCATTATATCAAGTTAGCTCTAAGTGGAAAATGTTTTCATTCAAATAGATGTAGTTATGTTTGTACATGCATGCTTAAATCCTCAAACCTAGATTCATGTAAATACCCTCATACATACACACACCCACCCCATCATACATCTGATCGTTTACAGTGACCACTTTACAGCCCAGCTTTTTCAGTTTCTTTTTTTTCCTAATATAGAATTGTACTTACTGATATCTCTTATTCAAACATTAATTCTAACACTTTAACATGGGGAACCTTCCATTGAGTTGCAGTGTAAAGTCAAAAGGGTAATAAGAGAGAGTGAAAACAGGTATAAGAGTAACAAAAGGAAGACAATATTTTCATGGTCATGCACCGAAAAATTAGGGAATCGCTGGTTTAGACCAACACACTGTTAATCTATGAGAAGCAATTTTAACATTTTAAAGCTAGACTGCAGATATATGTTATTCAGTTTCGCCTATAGAAATAAAGCATTTTAAATATCTGCTACGTCACTTTAACGAAGTACTTTTCACCATTCATTTGTATGGGGTTTCTCATTCAAGATATCTACTACATCATTTCAAATATCCAAATGTGAATTACAGCTTTCTGCAAATGAATTATATAATTACTTTTCGGGTTATCCAAAATTTGAATTTTAACTTGGTGTAATGAACTGTAGATATCTGTAAATAGATTATTTACGAATCTAAAAAATAAATAAATAAAAGGAGCATTTAGGTGCATGGTATGAGGCACTCAGGTCCTGGCTAAAAAGTAAAAAATGTTTTGAAAAAATTAAAAACTGAGCTGTTGACTCATAATTTTGAACATGAAAAATCCCCAAATAGAGATAAAAAATTCTGACTGAACCATTAAAAATTAAGTTTAGCTTTTTCATACACTGCAAAAAAAATTACGCCGATGTTTATGTCTAATTTCTTGGAGGTGAATGTCTTTTTTTGGACCAACATTAGCCATATTTATCAAACCAGTCACGTTATTTAAAGATAAAATTGATGTCAGAAATGTCTGTTGTGAGGAAAAGAAATTCTAGAAACTTTTCTTTCTCCATTGGCTGATTTGTTTTATTCTTTACAAGCCATTCAGGCATAATTTTTGTCTTTGAATACCATGAAATAAAACAAGTTTCTGGACTTGTGGATTAAATATGACTCATATAAAGAATAATTGATTAAAAAATTAGACACTTTTTTTGCAGTGTAAAGTCTGGAACTACTTTCATGCACTATGCCTTTAATTGTCATAAAGATTATTCATTATATTACAGACACATGCCATAGGGATTCATTTTAATTTTTCCCCCCTAATTGATTAAACGCTGAAGATGTTGTGACAGAAAAACATCCACATCATCAGAGTCTGACCCGAACACGTCGTCCTCTGCTCCGTCTCTACTCTGGGAAAATTTATCTGCGGCTCTGAAACACCAAACCACAGCGACAACAGCAAACAGCGTCAACACACAGCGTCTGATTTATGGCCACAGTTCTTATCAATTAGTCGAGAGCTTAGACGGGACGTTAGCGTCCCAAACCGACGCCATGATTGATGACTGCCATTTCATCAAGGCATTCATTTCTTCATGACTGTCAGCTGAATCACGCTTTACTGGGCCTTCGCTTTATGGTGCAGAGATTTATAGTGAGGATAAAAAAGAGCTGCCTGCTCTGCAACAGGCGCGCAACATGCAGACACGCTTCTTTAAAACCATCGACACGTCTCTGAAGCAGAAAGGAGAAAGATTTTTTTTGTCTTTTTGTCTTAGTGTTTGGAAAAGTCTGTTTAAATCTGTGAAAGTTAAAGCATCGCTCCCTTCAGGTTGCTTCAAGTGAAAGTTCTTCACCGACTGTAAAGTTCACTTTACAAGGAAGTAAATTAAATCCTGCCAAGGCTTTTGGTCGATTTAATTAAAGCTGGAGCAACTTAGTGGGATTGAATTAAATTTTTGGCAGGGGTAAACTAATACGCTGGGAAGGTGGTGGCGAGGTCGGGTGCAGTCGACTATTTAGGACAGATAAACACAAAGTCTGTGTTTTTAAGCTCTGTTGAGGAAATTATCACTTTTGTTTAACAGGAAATATCTTTGTGTCTTGTGCAGTTTTTCTCTAAAGTTGATAAAAGTGGAGTTATTACCCTTTTTTCTGGGACAAATAAAAAATAAATGTCTGTTTTATGAATGGAGTTTGCAGCTTGTTAGTTAAGGTTGCACACAGCGTGTTTTCCTCTGTGTGAAAACGTGCTCTCAGCTGAGGTTAATCCACACGCTAAAGGTCTCCTTAGATTAGAGGAGTCCGTGGCTCTTTCTCAGCGCAGGGTCAGGGATCACACACCAACTTTTCAGGAGAGACGGCCATTTTACATCCCGGCTCTTTATCCAGCTGCTCCGGCTGCAGTGATTCGCCGTAAAAGCCTCCAAGGCTGGAGGTGAAATCGATTCCAGGGTCGAGCGGCCGTTTGAACGGGTTTAAGTTCAAGTTAAATATGCAAACAGATAAAGAAAGCTTAAAGAGTGCAGGAACTCATTCACACCCATGTAGAGCTGCTGTTTAATTAGGGCGACCATAGTCTGAAAACCCAAAAAACAAAAAAAGGGGGGATCCTGCAAAAATACCCAAAGATCCTCAAAGACGACAAAGTAGCTTCATAACCCACATGTTAATTTAAACACTCCTTTTCTACTTAAAATGGGAAAAAAATCTTTAATATATGCATAAATAATCTCTAGAAGGTCATTTCTGCCAGTTAAAACCATAAAAATGAAAAACTGGCTTTGAAAAGACTTTTGTTTGCCTATATTAAGTCTAAAATTTGAGAAAAAAGTTGAATTGATGGGATAAAAAGGCACAATATCTACTTTAGATCTAAACATTTTGATTTTGTTGTGACCTTATTTTCACTTATCTCAGAATACTCCCTTCATTGTTTCAAAACTAAAACATTTTATCTCAAAATTATGACTTTTTCTTATCATTTTTACTTCATCTGAAAATTTTGACTTTTTCATGTAAGTTTGGCTACATAATCTCAAAATTATACTTTTTATTTTATAATTTTTTACTCATCTCACAATTTTTACTTTTTCTTATAATTCATACTTTATCTGATAATAAAACTTTTTTTCTCACAACTCTGATGACATAATCTAAAAATTCTAACTGTTTATCTTTTAACTTGATAGCTTTTTCTCCCAAAAGTTTTTTTTGTACGTAATTTTCACTTTTTAATCTCAAAATATTCTCTTTATTATTTCAAAACTAAAACATTTTATCTCAAAATTATGACTTTTTTCTTCTAATTTTTACTTCAACTAAATAGTTTCACTTTTTTCATGTAAATTTGGCCACATAATCTCAAAATTATGACTTTTTATTTTATAATTTTACTTAATCTGAAATTTTTACTTTTTCTAATAAATTTACTTAATCTGAAAATGTGACTTTTTTCTCATAACTTTGCTTATAAAATCTAAAAATTCTTATTCTTTATCTCTTAACTTTATGGTGTTTTATCCCAAAAGTTAAACTTCTTGTCTCTTTTGATTTTCTATCTCATGTTTTTGACATAATTATCTCAAAATTTTGACTTATGACCTAAAAAGTTTGACATATCTAAAAAAATTTAACTTATTTCATTATTTCCCTTTCTATCCCAGAGTTTTGACATTTTCTCAAAATCTCAAAATTTTGATTTTTTATCTAAAAAGTTTGACTTTTCATCTCAAAATTGCCACTTTTGTCAAATAATTTTGACTTTGAGGTTGGTGCATTATAATGAAAGTAGCCCAGCGCAGTGACTTATTATAAATATCAACGGTCTGTAGGAAAACCTGAGAAAAACCTGCACATTTTGGGGAATTTTATAATAATGGATATAATTTTACGGCCAAAAATGAGGACACCTTCGGGTAAAAGAGGACGTTTTGGTCACGTTCACTCCACACAATGGGGCTCACTGATTGGCTGGAGTCAAATTTTCTGATGGTATTGAAAACTCAAACCCATTTTGAGGAAAAGAAAATTTCTACATCAATAAACAAAACAAAATTTTTCCTTCATCACAGCATTTCTGCAGCTTCATGAGCTCCTCAGACTCAAATTAATAATCCATATTCAAGCCCGAGGAGATTTCAACTCTTCAGATGCGGCTTCTCAGAAAAACTTCTTAAATCAAAACTCAACAACCTACATCTATAAACAAAAGCTTCACTTTCAAACGAGAGTCAAACTAACAGCTAACCTGGAGCCAAGTCTGTCCCTGAATATCTTTATTTTAATACAGTTTCCAGTGTTTCTGCATGAGAATACACTTCAAACGTGCAGCGTTCGACCTCTAGGTGGCAGTGTTGGTGCAACGACACGTCACACGGCTTTGTAGAGGAAAAACCACATCACCTCTGCTCATACTAGAAACATTTCTCTACTTCACTTCTTCTTCTGTTTGCTGATTGTACTGAATGACCCAGATTTTAATCTTCAACCTTTTTCATTTGATTAAAATAAGGTTTAAATGAAATTCTTTGATTAAACTGCGGCTGCACAGACTATGTTTGCTGAATACTAATGTGGGAAAACTATCACCAACCATTCATGTGCACATTTAAACTGACCCATTATATACAAACAACTATTCTCAATGAATAATAAACATTCAAAATTGTTGTTTTTGAGTATTTAATAATTTAATGGATATCATAAACTGAAAAAGAAATTTAAAAATCGAAAAAATATGTCTTTTTTGGGACATTTTTGAAATGTTTACCGCAAAAAAAGACACCTATAATTATTTTTTCCTTTATAAAATCGCTTATGAACAAGAAAAGCTCCTTTTATCGTAATTTTTGTGTATTTATTGTGCAATTTACCACACAATCTTAAATTTTACGGCTCTACAAGTCTTAAAAAAATGTTTTGTAGCTTGTATCTAATTCTTATCCAGCTTTTTGATGATCAATTCTTTAGATTTTAAAATATAATGAATAATAAAAAGTTGCATAGGAGTGAAATAATTTCTAGCAACATTGTGGATAATACACACAACACTCTACCCATATTAAAACTATCATAACAAGATCAAAACAATGATATTTGTATTCATAAAGGTGCAAATACGTTAAATAATTCCAAACATGCAGCTTTGCATTACTGCTCCTAACTCCTAGCTTAATTTCCCAGCATGCCGCGGGTCAAAAAAACACCCTCAATGTAATTTAGAGCTAAATCTGATAAACTGCATGCTGCAATTTTTCAAGCATATCCGCGCCTGTATGGGTTTCTCCTCGGTGCACCTTGTGTGTGTTATTAGGAGGTAATTTAACAGTTAATTTGTTGTGCGTATTATGAGCCGTGTTTTGTGTTTACTGTGGATTTCTGAGGCCCCGGTGTGACGCTGGAACAGGTTGTTTTGATTCTGCTGAGGTATTATGAGACCAGTACAGGACTGTATGTTTTGCTTTTGTTGCATTAAGGAGCCTCAGAGGAACACGAGAGGATTTATACCATTCAGACATCTCTGCTCTGCATTACACTTTTTATTACTCTGCCGCCTTTGTAACATAGCGTGGCAGAGAGATCTCTGTGGGCAATATTGGAGGCGTATTAATATCATTTCTCCAACATCTTTCACTTCTCCTTGAGCTCCCCTCAGCACTGAGCCGGTATGGAAGTCATTACAGGAGAGGAAAAGCTGCTTTCTGGGAGCCCTGCCGTTTTGTTCCATCTGTGTTGAAGTCACCTGAACACGATCTGAAGTCAGCCAGTCAAGTGACCTGGAATCAATACAGTCAAACCCAGCTGAGGCAAATAAATCAGGGCTGGCTCGTTTAACCCGTGAGAGTCCCGCTGCTCGGCTCCAACGTGGCTCATAACAAGAAAGGCATGTTTGATGACAAATAATTTATTCTGAATTCTCCTTTCCAATGCAGTTATCCGCACCGTTTTGTACCCATGAGGCACCGCTCCTGCTCTGAATCCTCCTGAGAACATCAGAGTGCCTGCGTTTTTTATACATCCTCCCTCAGCGTCCATCACTTTCTTTGTACAAAAAAAAAAAAAAAAGTGACAGCTTTGTGTACATTGGAAATTTCCAGCATACTTTCTCTCTGGGTATCTGTGAATCTCAAACAAAGAAGAAATGTTTTGGCATATCTTTAACGTCTGCAGCTGCTTCACGGTATCCCTATGGCATCTGTCTCTGCGGCCTGTCATATAAAAACCCAGGCTGTTTTATTCCTCAACCATCACGAGCCTGCGATGAAAGACACTGAGAGGCTTCTTAGGAAGGAAATGGGTTTCATACTTCTCGAAGGAAATGTCAAAAAATATGGCTACGGCTTAAAAGACGTGCAGTAAATTCACCGGCCAGTTTTGGAACCACAAATAAAAAAGTACTCTCTGTGATTATTTACATGCATATTTATTTCTGCCAGAATCAATTTGTGCAAAAGCAGCTCAATTCGAGCAATTTCCCATCGACTGTTATTGACGTGACTTAAGCCGACGTCACATCCACTGGTCGTTGATTTATGGTGATTTCAGGCGCTGAAAAGAAAAGTTTTGCATCCTGCAGGAACTCACATTTCACTTTGACTCCACTTCATTGAAACTAAACGCGGCTCAAGTCGACCTACGGGACAAAAATCACATGACGGCGTCCGTGAGATGGTTAGCTGCTCTGGGGTCTGCTGTAAAAAGTTAAGGGACTCTTATGTTACTTTTAAGACAAGTTTCCACATTGAAACGACCGAATTTGCTGTACAGAGAAAAACAACTGCTGCAAGGATCCA
Organism: Thalassoma bifasciatum; assembly: GCA_008086565.1. Taxonomy (NCBI): domain Eukaryota; kingdom Metazoa; phylum Chordata; class Actinopteri; order Labriformes; family Labridae; genus Thalassoma; species Thalassoma bifasciatum. The sequence continues at coordinate 19,509 of RPOG01002642.1, read as the reverse complement.
TTAAATTCCTTTTCACCTCATATTAAAAACTTTTTACTGGATTTTAAAGCTATTAAGTTGGTGAAATGATTATTTCCAGTCTTAATCAATATTTTCAAAGTGAGTGGATGCAAACTCAGCTTTACAGACTATTTTATATATTCAATCATGAAATTAACTATAAATCCTGCTCATATTTTTGTGACAACACTGATGCCTTAAATCTGAAAGTAGTGCTATAACTATGACTAAGTTTATGATAACCTTTCAAAATAAAATCAGTTTTTCCCCCTATGTTTGCATTAACTTGCAAGCTGTCTTAATCATTTTAATATGAGTTTCAATTACTAAAATATGAATTTATTATGCTTTTTGGTGTTTGGAAAACACAAAAGTACTACAAGTAGATTCACATATTTCAATATTTTCAAGTCAATTGTGAAAATAACTAAAAATCCTGTTCATATTTTTATAACTAGACCAATTCCTTAAATCTGAAAAGTTGTGAAATAAGTGTAACCAAGTTAATGATAACTCTTTAGAGTTAAATCACACTTTTTGTCTTTGTTGTTTTTAAATCTAAAGCTGTTTTAATAACTGAAACTACAAAAAAAAGTTCAAATTTGTGTTTGGCAGCTTTAAGTAAATATATATTATTGAAATAATCATTAATTACACCTTTTATGTGTTTACACAATATAAAAGTGCAATGTGTAGATTCATAAATCAATATAATTTCAACTCAGTCATAAGATTAACTATAAATCCTGCTTGTATAACATTGACTAAACTTATGGCGACCTTTCAAAATAAAGTCACTTTAAAAAAAAATTGTAGGCATCAAAATCAAGCTCTGTTAATAATTATAACGTTATGAATAAATTTTTATTTTGTGTTTTGTAGCTTTAATTTAATTCAAATTATATAAGAAAGATAATTCACTATTGTTTTTATCATTACACATTGCAAAAGTGGTATGAATGGATTAATATATTAATAATTTTTTTGAACTTTCTACTAATATTTATTTAATTTTAATACTTCTACGAGTAAAGGGAGGAGTTTCCTTTACGTGATTAATTCTTAAGTCTTACAAAGTTGGAAAAAAGGGTTTTAAGAAAAAAACAAACACTGACTGTAATTGTTATAAGTGCACATTAGCTTAAAAACACATTTGTTTACATATTTTTTTTTACTTTTCCCCTCTTTCACGTTCATCCTCCATTGGTTTTTCTCAATAAGTGAAGTCAGATGTTTTTATGGAGGAAACTTTTGAAACATTAAGACGGTTAGTTGTGTAAATTCTGAAATATAAAAGTTAAAATAGGTTTGACTCACTTTAATTATCCTCCGTGCTCGTCACCTGTTACAGCTCCATAAAAAAAAAAAAAAACTCCCTTTGAAGCCCACGGCAGTGTTACATCCACGTTAACGCTTCCACCCCCTCCCACAAAAGAAACACCAGTATTTTCCATTTCCAGGGGTGTGAGTGTGAGAATTAGTCGCTCCATCTTTTATAAATGCTGCACAGAGTCCCTAAACACTTAATTATCGCAAGGTAAGGCAGTGTGGACTGTCCTCCTGTGCTTTGATTGACACTTGGGTGAGAGGAAGTAGCTCTGGAGGGGGGGACGGGTCCTTTTGACACGCGCGTGGGTCAAAAAATAAAACATTATTCCACTTTGTAATCCTAAATCATGATTAAAAAGAGTGTTAGTGTCATGTTAAGAAGAATGGGTTGGTTTGTTTGGTCATAAAATGTGAGTTGCGTTTTTGCTCCACACTGCGCTCCCCTCTGTCTGTGCGTAATTTGGTTTCACCCAAACTTGGTTCAGATTTGAGTTGCTTTTCTCCCCTATCTGGGATCGCTCTATTGGAGGTGAAGGACCGCCTGTCCCCACTCTGTATATGCTGTCAATGGCTTTCGGGACGTATTTTATTTGAATGTCTGGGCGTTATAAGTGACCAATAATGGATATTCTATGGATATTATGGACCATACCGGCCGTCATAGCTGTTGAAGGTAAGCGAATGTTTCCATCTGTTTTTCTCTAAGCCGCATCATTTTGGAGTTTAGGACAAAGCGCGTCACTCTTCTCACCTCCTTAATTTTCCTTTTTTTTACTCCACAATATGAGGTTTAACGTGGGTGAAATATTCAAAAACAGCGCGTGAGGGTAGATAAAGGGACCAAAAACACGCACCTTCAGCATCTTCCGCAGGTACACGGCTGTTTCCACCGCGTCATTAACGTCACCTACGGAATCGAACTGCGCGTTAGAATAATAACGCGCTGACCGTTACGCGTAAAAAAATCCCGGTGTGGCAGGTCAGATCATGCGTGTCCGTGGAGGTGTGTCACCCATACCGGCTCAGTTTGTGCTGCATAGACGTGAATGTGTCTCCAATTTGTGAATTATCCTGCAAACACTTTTGATTTTCTATATTAGTTTGATATAAAGACGCATCTTTCTGCTGCTTTTACGCACGATTGGCAGCATGGCACAAAGCACAATGCACAGGTTGAATGGTGCAAATAATCTTCTTGTTACCACTGATTTATATTAAATGTGACTCCAAAGTAACTCTTCTACCACACCTTAAACCACCAACTCATTATCATACTCTTAATATTTGCAGATTAATCCACTAATTTCTTTTTTCTCATTCAAATTTATAACCCACTGGTGTAATTTGGACTCTTTTTTTTTTTGCAACACTATCCGTCCCATTGGAAAGTAAAATCCCAGTCGTACACTTATTCATCCTATTTTTGAGACTGTTGTCAGAAAACAAACATGTCCTTCTTCCTCTGGTCAGTTTAACTAAACCTCATAATTACAGGTGGAGCAAAAAAAAAGGGAAGTATGTAGAAACTCAAGCAAAATGCAAACCGCAGGATAAAACACCAACAAACAGGAAAAAGTGGGGAAGGAAAAAAAAAAAAAAAAAAAAAAAAAGCTTGGGATTTGCTTGTTTGCTGTAAAATTTGCACACATTTAAGGACATGCGTTCCCAAGCTTTGAAAAGCAGGGCTGACAGTGACACACACACACACACACACACACACACACTCTCACAAAACACAATGTGTGTTTATTCTGACGCTTGCTGTGTGTTCTGGTTTATACTCATCCAAAAAGTGATTCTGAAGCCTCGTGCGACATTTCACGGCTTGTGTTGACGTTTTTTAAAAATTCATTATGGGTGTGATCGTTCTTACATATTATCACCGGTTAATTCTGGCAATTTTTAGTGCAACTGTTTTGCTTTAACATCACATTGAGCGCGCTTTTCATGAACCATAATTCTAAAATTCATGCAAATATTTAAAAATATGAATCTGTAATTTTTTGATGTGCTATGAATAATTTTCCATGCATTTACCATTAATTAGTTGTGCAAATTATACAGTCACATGTTCTATTTTGTAGTAAATACACCAAAAATTTGTATTTATAAATTAGAGATGCACTCCAAAAAATATTTTCTTACATTTCGACGTCATCCAGTGAGTTTCTGTTAAATCGCTGCTCTAAAGGTTTTTTATCTTCTACTTCAGCACAGTGTTGACATACACACACCACCTCTCCTGTTCACGTCTCTCTTTCTAAAACACCTACGACTCCATTGTTCGTGTTTGTCCACATGTACAGTTCGGTAAACGTTTGAGCTGAAAGCACGCAGGGCACCGCTCCTCAAAGAGAGTGTTTTGAAGTCCACGTCCTCCTCGATCAGGCAGGTGAGCTTCCACTCTGGGTGACACTTCCATGTACAGTATGCATTAAAAAAAAAAAAAAAACAGTGAACTGCACCTTTAGGGCCTTTCGGATTTCCTCACCGTGATGCTAGTCCCATTCGGTCGCCAACCCCCTCCATTTCACCCTGTGAATCACCCTAGTGGAACATCCAATGAAGTTGCGAGGATGGCTTACGTATGAGAAATAAAGGGTTGAAAAAGAGGTCACTGCTGCTCTAATCCGACAGTACAAAAAAAAAAAAAAAAAAATCCCAGCATGCATCAGAAAAGAAGCCTCCAGTGGATCGTTTTGACACGTTTAGTGCTGGGACACCACATTTCCTCCATTGTTGTTTTAGTTTAATAGAAAGTGACGTCCTAGCGTAGTCGTGTTTTCTTTATACTCACGAACACAAGCGCTGAAATGTGTGTTTAATTATTCTGTGCCATCGCATCACATCAGGCGACACTCGCTGATTTATTTCAGGAGGAAAAATTAAAAACTAGTGGTTTATAAATACTTTACTCCTGTTGTGGAAACATAGGAAAAGCTACAGATAATCAATGAATCAAGCAGGGAGCGCGCTTGAGAGGATTAGAGGATTAAAACTTGGTCCAAAGTTAAGAAAATCCGTCCTGTCAGTCACACACATCCATTTTGCCAACACGCTAATAGGAGCTTGAAATGCTAATGTTGTTTTTTTGAAATACCACATGATCAGCGAACATTAATCAGTGGCATTCATCCGTTTTTCAAAGGCATTATTTACAGCAAGGGATGTGAAACAAGTCTAAATTGTTGATTAGCGTAAATGTAAGCTGCCGTTGATGCCCCGTCTTATTGGTTTAGTTAACAAGAACAGACAGGCTCTTATTCTGAAATTAATGGAGGTAGTACTGCCAAGGAAATTAGCTTAGCTATGTCAAACATGTCTATGAAAACACAGTGTGGATTTATCCCTTCATTAGTCCATCCGTTCATTGTCATCAGCGCTCAGTTGACAGCCAAAGAACTCACTCATCTAATTCTGTTGAGTGGAAATTTTCCAATTCATCCCCGGCCATAAAACTGAAGTAGCCTGTATTGTTCGAGGGAGATGAAATTTACTAGACGGATCATTTGGCTTTTTCTGATTCCCCTCCCCTCCTCCCCTCCTTCCCTCTCTCCCTCCCTCTACAGCTCTTCTGTTGTGGTGTTACAGTTTGTGCTCTGCAAACACGGCAAACGTTTCTCGGCAATCGCTCTGATTCAATAACAACCTCCTCCAGACTTGTGTACAAGTTTTCGTTGAGGTTAGCGGGACGATAAATCACGTTTTTTCTTTCTTTCTTTCCCCCTCTTTAAGGAAGCATAATGGGACTGAAACCACAGCAGAGGATGGTGAAGTGGGGTAGAATGAGATCACAGCATGGAGTCTTTAAAAAATGTCTAGCAGATTTGATTGCATTTCAGTATGCGCTGCATTCCTCCAGCGATGGAGCCCCTTTAGTTCAAAGTTGGCAAACACCGGCCATGCGTATGCTTTTAATTTCCCATTTTTCTGCACTAAATTCTGATTTAATTTAGCAAATCAGTTGTATTTTGCATAACCCTTTCAGTCCTCACACAGTATGAGGAAGTCTGACATTCAGGACACATTGTTAATGTTGTGAAAAACCTGCCAAGTTTGTTAAAGTAGCTTTCATATGTAAATCCAGCCTCTGTTTTTGACCGGAATTGTTTTGTAAAGGAATGGACATTTTGAGTGTAACATGGAAGCATTATGTTTTGTGGAGGAGCAACAAAAGACGGACGGAGGTGGGCTCTGAAACGGGATTAGATAAAGGTAAAACGAGCGACCGTATACAATCCAGTGTTTTCTCAGTCCACCCAATGAGCAGATGCAGGGAGCGGAGCCTGCACGCCAACCGCCACAGTAGGCTTTCACAAAGAATCTGTCTCTATTCAAGCCTTAATCCATGCTGCCGAGGGCCCGGGCATTGTCACTTTGCATGCAAAATTTCAATTAGTGCTGGTACCAGTTGTTTCACTTGAAGGGGGGGGTGTCACATTTCAGAGATATCTATGGCTACCTTTAGGTGCAGATTAGGGCAGAAATATCACAGCGCTGCTTAAGAAAACTTTGAATTACAGGAGGTTACCGTCATTGAGCCGCTGAAACACGAGGTTTACCCACTCGAGGGAGAGATCCTGATGCAAGGATCATAATCTCAATCAATAAGTTGTGTGGTTCCTTTAAATCTCAAATATCGACCTCAAAAACGATTACACAGGTTATTATGTTATGCTACTATCTTCTGTATTCTCTACATTTTCCTTCTAAGTTAGGTTATATGATCATGATTTGAGATTAATTTCAGTTGATTACAATGATCAGCTCTGATCATATTTAATTAATCAAACTTGGCGGAAATATGCGTGATAACAGCCAATCAGAGATGACCTTTTTCTGCTCTACATCTGTTAGTAAGTTGTCTGAGAAGTAAACAAAATGACCAAATGTGGAGCTAAACGTGGAGCTGACGGCAGTTCTATCTTCCTGATAATGACAATGTTTACATTTTTTAGGAGTCTTCATTATCCTCAAAGGGGCAATTTGTTTACTTTGGGTCTTGCATACCTGAAAAAAAATGCTTTGTAATTTGCTTTGCATGTTAATAAGATGTTGAACTAATATCTGGTTTCTTTAGTTTTCAGTACAAATGCTTGAAAACTTGCAGTTCATAAAATAATATCAAAATTTGTGATGATAATCAAGATCAAATGACAGAAAATGTACCGATATTTTTTTTTTGCCATATCGCCCAGCCTTAAGTGAGGTACTTTTGGTATTTGCAGATGGTAGTCATGATTGATAGTTATGTTAAGTTAAAGTAGTATTCAATGGCCACTAGTATCTATTTGGTTTATTATTGACACCATTTTTGCTGTTTCTGGGTCTTGTAGCACCACACCTGTATTTACAGCTGTCGTTACACGATCCGTGCCGGCAACCCGATCCTTTCTGCGCCTGTACAGAGCGCGTCCACATCCGCTCGTCAGCTTAACAACCCATTTTACGTCAGAAACACATCAGCAAATTAACCCTAATTTACCCTTTGAACCCTAACCCTATCCTTTACCCTAACCTAACCCAAAGAAATACATTTTAAAGACTGTATTGGCTGCATCAACATGCACGTGATGTCACGATATTCGTGAGAGGCGGAAGCAACGTCATCAAGGCACAGGGGCAGAACGGATCGGGTTACCAGTACGGATCAGGTAGTGACAGCAACTGTTGCAAAGGTTTTTCTTTTTCTTTCACTTTGTGATTCACTCACCGTTCTCCCTCTTTGATGATGTAATGAGGTTAGCAAACAGTGCTAGGCTGCGCTACGGCCACTGTCTGGTGGGAAGACGATATGACAAACAGGCAACGCTAAAAACAATGAAAATCAAGACTCTTATAATATGATGATACTCATAATAAACGTTTGATTTTTAATTCAGTAATGCATAATTAAACGTGAAAGTCATGACCTATAATAATGACCCTTAATATCATTATTATCAAAGATAAACAAAGGTACAGACCCTCAGTGGTGTATAATATCACAGTGCTGTATCCATACTTGGTAGAGCATTTAAAGGAAATCGACAAACTATATACATGTAAATTATCATCTATATGTAATATTCAATTATTACACAATGATTCAAACATTTGGTGTGGATGTATGTCAATTATTAATAAATAAATAATTAATCAAGGGAAAAATTAAGGATGCACCAATGGTATCAGCTGATACTGTTCTGATATGATACTAGTAGAAAATTTTACAATCTCTTTTCAGGATAGTAACAAATAAGGGTTGATATAAAAAATATGCTTTACATGTGTTAAAACAGTCTGAAAGGTGTTTGTTTTAATGTGTAGTCTGCATTTTTGTGCCATAGTATTTGATGACATTTCCACTATTTTCAACCAATTAAAGAGTCTGTTGCCTGAAATTGTCAAAAGGTGTAACCATGAAACCATAACAAGAATGAAATAATTCACCTTCCCAGAAGTTATGCAAGTGTACCGATGAAATAAGTTATTTGTTATGAAAGATCATCTGAAACTAAATTTAGAATATTCCATTTCTAAACTTGATAATATGGGTTTTGTTGTACTAGCAGAGACACTACAGTAAAGCAAACTGCTAGAATCACATTCATAGTAACTTTTTTTCCCATAATATCAGATTTGTTTATGAGAAAAAAAATTGGTTACACCAGTTTAGGTAAGTTCAGGCTTTTCTAACTGGAGTTTAATAGACGAGATGCATGGACCGGTCCATTGCTGATATCTAATTTAGATTTTCCAGTTGGTATTATACGGATACCAGGATCAGATTAGTGCATCCCCGGGGAAAAATGTCATATTTGGGCAGTGTTAAAAAATTGTCTGTTTTAAAAATGTCAGCTCAGTGATAGTTTATTTAGTTGTGGTTTTGTGACTACAGTTGTACGGTGACTCGAAATTCATTTATCTGCACACAAAATGTATTGTTAATCTGTCAATATTCTTACAATTAGAGAGGCTCAGGTCATTTATCTGTGGCTATTAAGTATTTTTTGACTGTTTGAGTCTTTTTAAATGCTCGTTTTGTTACTAAGTGTGACCAAATTGCCAATAGCAGCAGAGCTTTATGGGAGACTTTACGCTTGGAATATTCTCAGTGAATCAGATGAAGCAGATATTACACTAATGTGTCACTTGATGAGTGTCTCTAATATTAAAATGCCTTTAATTTTCTGCACATTAAATAACTTTCCGCCCCCATCGGTGTCATTAGCCTCTAGAAAAACAACAGGTGTTTAATCTTGTGTCTCGCTGCTGCTGTGTAATCTGTCCTGCAGAGACGAGCCGCTCTGATACGTCTGCAGCTCGATGTTATCAGAAAATGAAAATATTTCCAGAGTCAACAGGTGATTTTTAGTTTGTCTGATAGCGGCGGTGCCAAAATGAGTCTGAAAGCGGTGGGTTCATGTCAGAGTAAACAGAGCGAGCTGCACACCGCCTTTATTACCTCGTTTTATTCCCTGAAAGCGAGTAATCTGGCATTTAAGAATTTATTTCTGAATAGTGTGAAAAGTGTTAATACATCCATAATCATTTGTTTTTGTTCCAAAACAAAGAATCTTATCTTTGCCTCGCTGAACATTTTGAAATTAAATCAGTTATTGAGATAAAAACTGGGTGAGTGCAGTCACCTGTGAAATTACCACAAAACAAAGCTGTGTTTCTTCTGTTGTGGATATTATTGAGATAGTTAAAGAGTTAAGAGAGGTGGAGGCTGTAATTCACAGGCTGGGTTATTGTTTTGGGTGCAGAACAATGAGAAAGGAGTCAGACTGGATAGCTTCGTCTGTAATCTCATGAAATCTTAAACGCACACAGATTAAGATCTGAATCCTCCCACTTTCTCCTAATGTGAGGGTTGCTCCTCGCAGACCAAAGCCTCTCTGGGTTAAACGACGGCTGCATTTATCCGTTAGCTTTTGAAGAGTTTAAGTATCCAGGAGGGAGAATTTACTTTTCCATTTAATTGGCAGTCTGGTTGAAATGTAAACACAGACTTTTTTTTTGATGCTTTTACTTCATTGTGCAAACATTTCTTTGACATTTCTTGATCATTTTCCAGATGCTTCGACGATTTAGCATCCAAAACTTTGAGGAGATCTTTTGTTTTAAATCAGCACTGTCCAACCCCCCGTTTGAGAGAAAAACAACACCATTTTTATATTCCTCCTTCGTCTTCCCACCATATTTCTGATTCAACTCAAGGGATTCTGTGTTGAAAGATGTTGAAATGTATTATTAAGCAGGGATCAGGTGAATTAGAGGTCTTGAGATGTGTTTTCTTGCAGCGCTTTGAGGGTAGGTGTGCCGTTTGATTGTAGGCCTGTAATCGTTTCAGTCTGGAGTTGGAGAAACAGTGTGGTCCCAAAAGTGAAAGAGTATGACTAAACCTTTTATAACAGTGTTGCAGTGAATAATATTTAACTCCTGTTTAAGTCAACACAAAGGCAGGATTTAGCTGAAGTCCTGATAGAGATTTCCTTTCTCGGATGATTACAGAAAACACTCATTACGCTCATTCTCCGATCACGTGTCTCGGCAGATGTTGTGAATTAATTCAGCATCCACATCCAGTTTCTGACCACTGGGCTTTTTTCACTCCTGTGGAATAAAGTTTGCATCTGCTGTTTTCCTGCTGACTCGCCGAGCGTCGCGGGGATAAATAGACCCCGATGAAAGCAAACCGGCTTTACCTCCACGTAACCTCTCTGGTATTTCACACAGGAATCTAGATCAAGGAGGTTCTGGTATCCTGCTATCTTAATTAGCTCATGTTAATTGGTAACGCACAGTCTCTGGGTGAGTCGTATTTATCAGGAGGAGCCGGATTCATCCAAAGCTGCTGGGAATAGAAATCAGTCGGGGACACAGAAATGTATTTCCAGACATTATTCATAACAGGAAACGTGTGAGAACTCACAATCAAAATGGACCCAGGGCCTCATTTATAGTCTGAAGCCTCCGCGCCGGGTTTGACAGAATATCTCACTCATCTCATGGCGTCAGTTTGGTTTTGTTCCTTCTTCTCACTCTATGTGTCCTCAAACGTGTCCTCGAATGTATTCTCATATGTGTAAGTATGTTTCCATGTATGTCCTCTTATGCGTCCTTGTATGTGTCCTCATGTGTGCACTGCAAAAACTGGAATCTATGAAAGTTACTTGGTCTTGTTTTAAGTAAAAGATATCTTCTATGACTTGATATCAGCCACATTAACCAGACAACTCCATAAAAATGACTTTTATGAAGTTATTTGGAAACAAAATGATGCCTGGGTTGATGGCTAAAGTTAAACAGGTTAAGAAAAAAGTTTCTTGATATAAGACATTATCATAATTTCAAGACACTTAAAAAGCAAATTTTTCTTACCCAAGATTTTTTTTAACTTTAATATCTTGAAATGCAACATGCTTCTGGACTTGTCAGTGGAATGTGGCTCATATCAAGTATAATAAGACAATTTTTTCTCATAATAAGACACAAACACTTGCTTGGATCTCAGTTTTTGCTGTGGGTCCTAGTGTGTGTCTGTATGTGTCTTCATAAGTGTGCGTGTATGACCTTGTATGAGTCCTTGTGCGTGTCCTCATGTGTGCACTGCAAAAACTGAAATCTAAGACAGTCACTTCGTCTTATTTTTAGTAAAAGATATCTTCTTTGACTAAATATTAGCCACATAAACCAGACCACTCCATATAAATGACTCTTCTGAAGTTATTTGGAAACATAATGATGACTGAATTGATGGAACTAGATAATAAATAAATAAATTAAGGGTTAAGAAAAAAGTTTCTTGTAACAAGACATTTTCATAATTTATAGACACTTAATGAGCAATTTCTTTTTACCCTATCGGCGAGGTTTTTTCTAACTTGTTACAAGCAATTTGGCGTCATTTTTGTCTTTAATATCTTAGAATGAGACATGTTTCTGGACTTGTCAGTGGAATGTGGCTCATATCAAGTATAATAAGAATTTCTACTAAAATTAAGACCCTAACACTTGGTTGGATTTCAGTTTTTGCTGTGTGTCCCTTTGTGTCCTAGTATGTGCCAATCATTGTTTCCTCATAAGTGTTTGTATGTGTCCTCATGTGTGCACTGCAAAAACCGAAATCTAATTAAGTCTTTTTATCTTATTTTTAGTAAAAAATATCTTTTTTTTAACTTGATATCAGCCACATTTAAGAAACTACTCTATAAAAATGACTTATTTGAAGTTGTTTAGAAACAAAATGACAACTGAATTGGTGGGAGTAGAAAAATCCATTTGATAATGGGTTAAGAAAAAAGTTTTTGAGACATTATCATAATTTCATCTGGCTTATGGAGAAAAAAATGTTCTTACCCCATTTGCAGATTTTTTAGACTTGTTTCAAGCAATGAGACATGTTTCTGGACTTGTCAGTGGAATGTGGCTCATATCAAGTATAATAAGACCATTTTGTTCTTAAAATAAGACACAAACAAGTGTGTCCCTTTGCATCCTAGTGTGTGTCTGTATGTGTCCTTGTGTGTGTCCTCATAAGTGTGTGTGTATGACCTTGTATGAGTCCTCGCATGTCCAATAATGTGTCTGGATTTACCCATCTTTGTGACCTCATATGTGTTACAAGTGTCCTTGTATGCGCTCTCTCTCGCCAGTCATGGTTTGACACGGGCATGGTGGAAAAAATATTCAAAGGCTGCAAAGTTGAACTTTATACCTCAAGACATTCGTGTTCATCTTGCACATGACATTTGAATGAAGGACAAAAATTTCAGACAATACGACGATAAACCGAACAGTTCTCTATCCTGACTGCAGACATACTGAGTTAAAGATCCATTTAACGAACGTGCAAAGTTGTTGTAGGCTGGTTAGACCTTATATGAATGGATAACATAGTCTGTTAACAGCATTTTAGGTTCAGTTTTGTAGTTGAAGTTCTTTGACACTCTTCTCTCAAGTCATTTAAAATATTTTAATGTCAATGTGGAAGTTTTTGTTCCTTAACGGGAAAAAGGGTACAGCTTTCAGACGACCTAAAACCCCGTCTGGCAGTTATATCATGTTTCAACCAGGAGCTGGTAAAAGCAGTTGCGTTTTTAAGATGAGATAATAGTCGATTTCTTTTTAAACAGTCATTTGATTATTCAAAAAATCAAGACTCATGAATTAAATTCACCTAGCACATCTTGCTTTTTCCTGCTGGTGAATTGTTCGATTTTTTTTCACCATTGTGAGACAGGACAGCTGAACAGGGACAGGATTTATGGAGGGTAGAGCGCCAGGGAAGATGTGCAGCAAAGGGTCGAGGTCAGGAGTCAAACCTGCGACCTCTGCTGTAACAAGGACGACTTCAGTCTCCTTCACCTCCTGCTCTTCTCACCCTTTGACTCCCGGGGATGATTTCATGATGTCAAACGCTCCTGACATGATTAAATTTGCGCATTTTGCAAATGTGCAACCTACATTACCCTGATCAATATTTCAAACACAGTAACCAAAGAGCAAAGCTGTGATCTATGACTCTAAGAGAGGGTGTGTTTGCAGCGTCTCTGCAAAGATGGATTTTCATTATACTTTCATTGTATCAAGATGATGAATTCTGACAGCGGGCGTGTTTACGTGGACGATGTTTCTTCATCAATCATTCTGACCCAGAGTGTTGGTTCAAGTGTTTACATGACGTGATTTAATCAGGTCTGCTGTTAACATGCACAAAGGAGATGTTACTCAAGTCTCACATCCTTTTTTTTCTTCCTGTTAAAGCACATATTGACATTTTTCCCATCAGATACCCATCCTGTATCCTGAACGTTGTGCATACTTAGTAGTTGCTGTTATTTTTCTGCTTGATATACAACAGTTCTGGCCTGTTAACTCTTATTTAGATGCAGGACTGAACAATTTGCAAAAATCATCAAATTGCCTTTATTTTTTTACCTATAATGCAATATTGTGCAATTATTTTTGAGTTCCCCATTTTATGTGTTATTGAAAAAAAACACAAGCAATGTCTATTTCTATGTACAAAATAATATTGCTACTTGTGACAGCTTTTGCCCATTTTAGTCACTTTTAATTCACATTTTTTTGCTGCTTTTGACTATTTCTCAAGTTTTCTCCCCCTTTTTTGCCCCTTTACACCCATTTTTGCTGCTTTGTGACTATTTCTCAAGTTTTCTCCCCCTTTTTTGCCCCTCAACACCCATTTTTGCTGCTTTTTGACTATTTCTCAAGTTTTCTCTCGCTTTTTTGCCCCTTGACACTCATTTTTGCTGCTTTTTGACCATTTTTGCCACATTATTTGTCATAATTATTTCAAGTGCTACACTTGGCCACTTTTCACCACTCACACAATTTGGCTCTTTGGTTAAGAAACACTGGTGCAGAGCTTAAAACATCTGCTGCAAAAACATTTTTTCTGGTATTCTGATACATTTCAAGTTAAAGAAATTTTGCACTGTCTGCAATTGGAATATTGCAGCGGGCCACACACTGTTAAAACGGAAATCTAAGCAAGTCATTATGTCTTATTTGTAGTAAAAATTGTCTTATTGTTCTTAATTTGAGCCACATTCACCAGACCAGGTCATAAAAATGTCTTATTTCAAGTCTTTTTTTTTAGACAAAAATGAGGTTTAAATTGCTTGAAACAAGTCATAAAAATCTGCCAATGGGATAAGACAATTCGCCCGGGAAGTTTCTTGAAATTAGAAAGATGTCTTAAAACAAGAATATTTTATCTTATCCCATTGGCAGATTTTTTTTTACTTGTTCCAAGCAATTGATGCCTCATTTTTGTCTTTAAAAAACTTGAAATGAGACATTTTTATGACCTTGTCTAGTAAATATGGCTCATATCAAGAATAGTAAGACAAATTTTACTAAAAATAAGACATAATGACTTGCTTAGATTTCAGTTTTTGCAGTGTAATGCAATTTGTGATTTATCGCCGAGCTCTACTTGAGCTTATTTTTCTAAAATTTGGGCTTTTAAACCAGCTTCTAATCAGAATATTATGCTCCAAGTAAATTAGGGCTGGGCAATTAAATGCACATTAGGTTAAAATCGCAATATATCCTGCTGCAATATTCTACTTCCAGACTGTGTAATATTTCTTTAACGTCAAATGTGTCAGAACACCAGATGCATTTTGAGCTGTTGATGTTTCATGCTCTTCGAGAGTGGCAAAAAGTAGCAATGAAATTAAGTTTGAGGTGGTAAAAATGGTCAAAAAGCAGCAAAAATTTGCAAGAAAATTGGGAGGGAAGTATAAAAATAGTCAGAAAGAAGCAAAAAATGATCCAAAAGTGGCAAAAAAAGGAGCGAAAAGTGACTAATATGGGGGAAAAGCTGTCAGAAGGAACAAAAGAAAATGTTATGGGTAGCTGTCATACTGTAATTAATGACAGTGTTTATTTCCAAACAGGTATCTGTTTGGGAAAATTAATCACAATTAGGTATATTTGCAAATCATTCAACCGTAAAGTAAGTGCAGTTTTCATAATTTCTTTCTTTATTAATTTTTGCTTTGACTCATTTCTGGGGGATTGTGTTGAGTCGCCCTGAGTTGACTTTTCCAGATTTATTCACCATCCCAGTTACATCCACCCAAAGTATTGAAGTTTCAGAATTACTGGACTCGTTTTAAGCGTCTTTAAGAAGTTCGAAGCTGTAAAAAGCGAACATCAGCTGATGAGCGCGACCAATATTCTTGTCACATCCTTCATGTGAGTGTTGAGTCATCCGCGTTAACAATATGGCGCTAACATTAATCAGCCGAGGGACCCTGAGAGAGGTCAGACCTCGTCTCAGAGACCCCCGTCCACACACACCCCAGGTACTGTGACGCTGCTTTTATGAGCGCGCCCGCACAACACGAACCCGCCGGATTAGTGTCTGGCTCTCAATGTCCCCGGGAGCAGAGCCCATCGGCCGAGACAAAGCGCGGCTGATTGCGTTGTCATCTGCATCACAAAGGGAAGCCTTTTCTACCTGAACCTCTGCCTGCACGCCGCCCGGCACATCACATCTATCAGCGAGTCTGCGTCCACGTGACATCTGCCTTTTGTTTTTCAACCCCCCCACCACCACCACCACCACCACCTCCTCCCTCTTCAATTCTTTTAACCTCTTAGTTCCCACTGGCGCTCTGGCATCACCAAAGTATAAACAGTAACGCCTTTGTCAAACATCAGAGTGCTAAACCACATTAGGAAGTTTAGATTCTTCACACTTCAGCCGCTAAGTTTGTTTAACATTTTACTCGACCGACAAAACGTAATTAGTGAAAGAATCACTCACAACAACGTGGACGTCCTACCTGTTTGAGGTCATTACGTCACATCCTGACGCCCGTACCCTGAATTAAGTGAGAGGAAAGGTGGTCTCCTTAGGTCTCAAGTTTGTATAGTTTTCACAACAAAGTAGTTTAATAAGGTTCACCACTTTAAAGAGGACATTTCAGGCAACAAACAGAGTCTGTCGTGTCCGTTCTCATCAATAACAGCAGCTTCACAGTCTTAGAGCATTTCCTCCTCAATGTCAATCTGACAAAACTTGGCAGACTTTATTTCCTTAGACTTTTAGCTACAAGACAGAAGTTTCTCCTTTTCGACACATAGAGATTTGATGCCAGGAGAGCCTGATTTATACAACAACTGCTTTCTGCTTGACAGGCTATTAGCATTAGCTGAAGATATGTATAAGTCTCCTAACAGGCTTGTTTATTTGCCATCGGGTCTTTCAATCACACCAATAGACTTACCGTTCACACGCTGAAAAAATCGTTGTTTTTGTTGTTGTTGTGCACAACAGGAGTGGTACAATCTGTGACCAGGAGCTATAATTTGCACAATTTTTAATGAACCTTTTCAATGAGAAAACAAAGTTGACTACAAAGAGGACACCGAGCACTGATACAGCTGGTTTTATTTGCGCAAAGTCATCAGACTAGACTGTGGTTAATGAGGATGCATCTGCTGGTGTTTGCTCACCTGAGACTAAAAACTCTCTAACTCCTACAAAGTTTTACCTAGAAAGCTCAAATTTCACCCAGATGTAGATGGCAAGGTGTAGAAGTGATGTGGTGGATGTTTTGTGTCTGATATGAAGCATCTTGAAGTTAATGATGCTCAAAATATTGGTTATTAAAAAAATGAAGAGGGGAAAAATACTGTTTGAGCTGCATTTATCCTGATGTGGACTTAAGCCACATATAAAACATGACATTTGATGAGGTGTCACTGATGAATTTTGACCTTATAGTTCTACAGTTATAATCTGTGAGATGTAGCATGATAAATAAGCCAGATTTGGGTGGGAACTAAGGGGTTAACCGTCTGTCCACCATGGCCTGTATCAGCAGCAGCCCCCCCCTCCTTCCCCGCCCTCTTCAGTGGCTCTTCAGTCTGCACCAGCACTGACCGTTTTTTTTTGTGATTTAGCCGGTAGTTATGTGCTCAGCGCCATGTGCATCATCATCATCTTTGACTCTCCTCCCCCCCTCTGCCTCTGGCTCCAGCTCCGGCTCTGGGTCTCTGTATCTGAGCTCGGCCAACGTGCGGCCACATCAGACAAAAGCGTGTCCCCCTGCTGTCAGACCCTAACGTGTCTATCTCTGGGTCTCGCTCGGACACAGAGAGTCCCCGGCTGAGAAGCTGCCACCGAGCAGACATGTTTTATCAGATTAGCGTACGGGCAGGCCGTCTCTGCTCCTCCATGACTGATGATCTCTGTTGTGTTGTCGTATCGGGCATGTCCAGCAGCCAAAACAGAGACGCATCAGGCTCCTCTACGCGGATTATCTCATAATGCTTCTGTACCAGACTTTACCACGAGCCTTATGTCAGTTTTTAACCCGCAGCGTGAACACTTCGCTCAGCAAACAGTGCTTTTATTGAGATGTAATTCTGCAGAGTGTTTGTAAGTGCAGCATATTCTTGTAGCTCGTACAACTGACGCTTTAAGCTGTGTAGCTTCATAAACCATAACTGATGATGTAAACATTGTCAGAATGAGAAATGAATGAAAAAAATCTGTAAGACAAAAAAGAGAAGCACAGTTTTCATGGGGGCTGAAAGATTTCCAAAAATAATCAAATTGCAATTATTATTCCCTAGATTGTAATTGCAATTTTTTGTGTGATTATTTAAAGATTCCCATCTTATATGTTTTTAAACAAACACATCGTTGGACATGAACAGTTACATTAATTACAGCACAACAACAACTCACTACCACTACAACTGGTACTGATTTTCATCCATTTTAGTCACTTTTCACTTCTTTTTGTCACTTTTGGACCATTATTTTAATGCCTTCCCACTATTTTTCAGGTTCACTCCCATGTGTCTTGACAATTTTTTGTTTAAGTTGCCCATTTTTGACACTTTTGCACTTTTTTTTCGCAACAAACTATTTTCCTAGTTTAATCCCAGTTTTTTTTTTTGCCATTTTTGTTGACTTTGGCTGTTTTTGTCACTTTTTTCACCATTTTGCTGCTTCCTGAATTTTTTAAGCTTTCCTCTGAGATTTTCCTATCTAATTTTTTGTCACATTTGCCCATTTTAGTCACTTTTCACTTCTTTTATTGTCACTTTTGGACCATTATTTTAATACCTTCCCACTATTTTTCAGGTTACCTCTCAAGTGTCTTGACAATTTGTTGTCTTATTTGCTCATTTTTGACACTTTTGCACCTTTTTTTTGCAATAAAGTGACTATTTTACAAGTTTAATCCCAACTTTCTTGCCATTTCTACCACTTTTCACTGTTTTTTGTCACTTTTGTCACCATTTTTGCTACTTTCTGCAGTTTTTCACGTCCTCCTAAATTTTTCTTGCTAACTTTTTGCCAATTTTAGTCACTTTTCACTTCTTTTATTGCCACTTTTGGAGCATTTTTTGCTACTTTTTGAGTATTTACTGGATAGGGAAAAGTTCCTTGTATGACGACATCTTCTACTTTCAAGAAACTTTACAAGTGAGTTTTTCTTATCCCATTGGCGGATTTTTTTGACCTGTTACAAGCACTCAAGACCTCATTTTTTGTCCTTAAATAACTTGAAATAAGACATTTTCCTGGACTTATCAGTAGAATGTAGCTCATATCAAGAATCGTAAGACTAATTTTACTAAAAAACAAGACATAATGACTTGCTTAGATCTCAGTTTTTGTTGTGTGAAACCTGTCAGATGTGGCTCATAGACTTAAATCTACCAGTGGCTCTAACGCCAGTCATCACATATTGTCCTGCTAATAAATAACGGCATCATCAGCAAACTTTTAATTTGAGGGACCCCCAAAAATCTGAGCTTTGATTGATAAAAATCAATTAAAACAAATAGATATTTCAACATTTTTACGCAATAAATAGAAAAAAACCCCCACAAGAAATAAAAAAAAAATAAAAGGTTGGAAGTTAAAGGAAGTCTAAGGGGCCAATCACGGCCCCAATGACCATTTTAATACAGCTTCCAGCTTTCATTTTAAAATGTATTAGTTGTGTCACTGAAATGAATCATGTTCTAAGTCATATGTCCATTTACATGATCTGTCAAGGTCACAAACGAAACCAAAATCTATCCTGTAAAGTCTCACAAAACCTCAATAACACTTTTAAATGAATATTTTATAATGATATGAAAATGTGAGCAATCAAAAAACACAGTAGAGGACACAAGACAGGATTAAAGACATGAAATGGTGACTAAGAAAGAAGAAATCAGAAATATTTGTGGCTAAAAATGTTGTTTTCAGGTCAAAATAGTCTGAATTTGAAAAACAATCCTGATAAATCCACATCCTGATCCTGCCATAAAAACATCCCCTTACAGAGAACATTTTCCTTGGTAAGAAGCAGATTTTGCTGATGTTTATGCTGCACGTAAAACTCCAGAAAACTGACCACTTATTATCTGGTATCATAAGACGATTGTAGAACTCTACAGTTAAAGCACGAGTCTGTTTGACCACACTTAGAGACGAGGTTAAAAAAAGTTTGGACACTCTACTCTAAAGTCTGATCATGCACAAAAAAAGGATGTTATTGTGGCTTGTATGAGTTTAATAATTCACTGGGTGTAATCTTTCACAGTACCTCATCTCTATCGTCATTATCTTTTAATTTCCCTGTCTCCCTCTCATATTTTCTAACTGGGGAACGCATCACTCTCCGCTTAGTGAAACTG